>CAAKMY010056926.1:0-15043 GCA_901111285.1 Corrigiola litoralis
TATATATATATATATATTATTTTGACTATGTTTGTCAAAGAGGTAAACCATTATCCCGTATGATCAAGTCTAAATCCTATAAAAACCACTAGAAACTTGTTACAATGTCTTATTACTCATAACCTACTACACTCGTTAGCACCAACGATGAGTTGTAATGGTGGATGTGTACTCCAACACTACCATATAAAAGTAGAGCTAGTAAACAGGACATGTTTTATCAAATTTGTGACATGTCAATTACAATGTCGATCCGATTATTTAAATGGATGACTCTAACGCAATATTTCTTGGCGGGCTTTTGGGTTACGTCACTTATTAGCTAGGTAATGCTAGAGCAAAATCCCACACCATCGTGACAATTTATCATCTTCGGTTTTATACGTGAGAAAGTGTTCATGCATTAAGAAAGTAAAGTGTAAGACTAGATCATATTCAAATAAGGCCGGAAACGCTTTATAGAAACAAACAAATTATGCATGTCCCGGTTCGTATTTCACACCCCCATCTCAAACCCGACACATTCAAGTCTAGTGTTGGATTCCTGACTACCCAAATACTTAAACGGGTCGAAATCCCTCACCCAAATCAATCAAAATCCCTCACCCAAATCAACAGCGGACTTGTGTCTTTCTAATCGTGTCACTTTTTATCGGCTCGGTACATAACTGTTACACTACCATAGTATGGCAAATTGCGCAATTTGATGAGAGGAGAAAACGCGCTTGTTGTGACTTAAATTGTAGGCCATGGCTGAAACTCTTGTAGTAGTATCACTCATGGATCTCTACTAGTCTCCAAAGTCTCTCTCTTTTCTTGGGTTTCTCAATTTTGACTTGTGATCTTATATTTTTCAACTCCCTAAGCAAACCCTTTAATTGTGATCCCAGGGATATTAAATCGTGATTCTTTGTTGAATCTAAGATTGACCCACTTTTTATTTCCCTCAAATTTGTCTAAAGTTTCAATCTTTTTGTAGATTTGATTAAGTGGGGGTGGAAAAATGGGGTGGCTTTTGAAAAACCCAAGAAAATGTTGCTCAATTTTCAGGGTTTTCATTTTAGCTGTTTTGTTGCTTGCTCCTGTGATTTCAGCTCAGGTAATTTGGTAAAGTATTGATCTTTGGGTTGAAATTTGTAATGTGTGTGGTAAAGATCTAATCTTGTGTTTAAATGGTGCAGGAAAGCGGTGATGAAGCTCAAAATGTTGGTGCTGGTGGAAAGATTAGGGATCTTGGGAGGCGTAGCAAGGTGAGGACTTTGATTGCTTTGTAGTGCTTTAGTAGAAAGTAGTAATGTGATATTGAAATGTTGACTGTTTAGAGTGGATGCATTTCTTAATTGTGTTGTTTGATTGGGTCATTGTGTTGAAGAATGAGGATTGTGTGGAACTGTTCAAAGTATGTTTGGATAGTGGATACCGCCTTTTTGGCGTTTTTGAAGTTAGCTGTTATGGTGATGTACAAAGCTGTGGAGTGTATTTGCAAGCAAAAACTAGTACTTGAGCTTAGATGAGGGAAAGAACTATGAAGACATGTTGGCATTCCTTTTGAAACAATTTGGGTGCATTCCTTCAATGGCCATTTACATCTGAAAATGTAGCGATTTTGCTTCCTGGAGGAATGGTAGATATATAATGTTATCACATTTTGAGCAGTTTGCCAGTAGAAAACTGCAAGACTTTTCATGTTGAGAGTGAGTGAGATATTTCCAGTGGAGTCTTTTTTAGCTTACTTTGACTAGCTGTCTAAGTGGGTTGGGAAAATAATCTTGTTATGGTGTTGACAAGGCTATGGAATGCATATGCGAGCAAACGCTATAACATGAGATCAGTTGAAGAAAGAACAATGAAGATATGTTGGCATATGTGGCATTCCTTTTGGAACTATTTGGGAGCATTCCTTCAAATGGCCATTCACATCTGTAACTGTCGCGGTTTTGATTCGTGGAGTAATAGTGGATATATAGTGCTCTGGCATCTTAAGCAGCTGCCAGTAGAAAGCTGCAAGATTTTTCATGTTGAGAGTTTAAAGCCTAGCAGCAGTGAGTGAGCTACTTCCATTGGAGTCTTTTTTGAAGAAAGATGTTGCAGCCACTTATGGGAAGCGTGCCCGACAATGGAGGGTGTAAAGGAGATTGAAGCTTGTTGCAGTTAAGTTCTTTTATGAGGCTCTAATGGTGGTAGTTCACTAGTTCACTACTTCACTGCTCCGCTGCTATCTTGAACTTATCAGCAATGAAGTCCTTGCAGTTTCGTCAACGGACGGAAGACTTACTGGCATTGTGCTTTGCCCTGCAGTGGAGAGGCATTTTGCCAATTGACATTTCTAGTTTAGTCTTCATTACATTAAGTCTGTGTCTTCTAGTTTGGAAGCCGTAATCCCGTAATTGTGGGAGATTGTTTCTGTATGGTTGAGTGTCTTATCTCAAGTTCGGTCCATATTGTGGATGAATATGGTATCTTTGTTTTGTTGTTTTTGTGTCGGTGTTATTGCTAGGCGCCTAGGCATTTGCTATTACTTCACCGCACAGGTTGAAGAATAAAAGCTGTGTGTAGTGTGGTATCACCGTTGTAGTGAAAGCTACTATAGGAAGTATGACTGATGAGAAGCTCTATGGGGTGGCATTTTTGTATCGAGTTCTTAGATGAGTTCTCTGGAGGGGATACGCTGGTTGACCGCTACATTTCTCACAAAGTCTTGGATTCCAGTAGCATCAGGGTTTCTGCAAGCTGTTTAGATAACCAGAAGAAAAGCGAATTTGTTTCTGTTTTCTAAGCTGTTTCTCTGTCCCCTTTATCTTAGGTTTTATCTTACTTGAAGTAGGAGACTCAAAATGATATAGTTCCCCTTTGTTAGCTTTCTACTTTCCAGTTTTAGACTCAGGTATATATGTTTCTCAAAGCCAAGTCTTCCTGTTAGTAGTGTTGTAGAAATGTGTTGTGGTGCCTTAAAAGGAGAGAAAAGTAAACATTTGTACCATAGTTGCTGAATTCTAACTGTACGTGGTTGTTGCAGATTGTGCTGGAGCACCTGGGGAAAGATGCTCACTCAATTCATCTGGGTATAAATTTGGACTCTGGCTTAGGAGTTTTCGATGCTTTCTTCGCCAGTTTATGTATGATACTTGTGAGCGAGGTTTGTTTCTTGGCTACCGTATTTTATGTATTGTTGCTAATTTACATCCTGTTTATTTTCTTGTGTTGCTATCTACTTTTACGACTTCCTCATGCTATCATTTGGGTCAATACCCACTTTCCTGCTAGCTTTTCCCTCTATGTAGGGCTTAATAGCTTTTGCTTTTGTGCTAGATTGGAGATGAGACATTTATTATAGCAGCTTTAATGGCAATGCGTCATCCAAAGTCTATCGTTTTGTCTGGTGCACTAACTGCCTTGGTCGTGATGACTGTAAGTAACTTCCTTAATTTTCCCCTTGATGAGTACAAAAACTTTTTACCTGATCTTTTACCTCCATTAGTTCTTCTAATATGAATGCAGTTCTCTTAGATTGGCATTTGCAAGCATTAAAGATAGCGTGTTCCACTTGAACATAGTTGTAGCTCCTAATTCTAACTGTATATGTTAAAATTAAATAGGTGCTCTCCACTGGACTTGGTAGGATAGTTCCAAATTTGATATCCAGGAAGCATACAAACAGTGCAGCTACAGGTATATGGCTGTCAAGTTTTTATTTATAAATCGGGCATGTTTTCTTCTTATCCAGGGTGTTTAATTAATTCTTGGTCTCCAGTAGAGGAAATGCTCTAATACTATATATACTGTGCTTTCTGTCTTTCGTCTGGCAGATGCATAAAGGAGTACCCCCCCCCCCCCTCTTACTTTAGATCTAGACCTACCATATTATTTGGCTAAGTCTGTCAATACCCTTAAGTTTGTCCTGTTGCAATGTATATGCTACCTTGGAATTCAAATGTTTTTATATTGAATCAACTTTCAAAGGCCTAAGCGCATATACCTTTATATTCTAACCAATATTTAGAGAAAATTAAGTATTTTCTACTCTTATGATCAGGAACTTATCTCTAAAATAAATTGGTTGCAAGCTACACACCTCTGTGATCTTGCTCAAATGGGGGCATATCTTTGTTGAGCAGTTAGATTGTATAGGTAAATTGTCCTTTAATGATATTATGTATGATACCCTGTTGTCAGCAAGGAATGCATATGGGTAACGAAAAAGTTCTGTGCAAGCTGTTGGTCGATGATAATGAATTGTCAGTTCTGCATCATTTGTGCTGCCCAGTGATTTAGCAGATTAAGCCATTAACAGATCATTTTCAATTTTACTAAATTCTTTCAATGTGTTTTATGGAAGTTCTACAATACGTCTAGAGCTCGATATAGCTTAACATTACCTCGTAGATTCTTTCTGCATCATCATTTCCCTTATCTTTACATTAACTGGCATGCTGATCATAAATACTGGAGTGACTGGTCACTGGTAGTCTGGATAGGTGGGTGGGTGTGTGTGTTTGGGGGGGGGGGGGGTTGTTGCTGTGGTAACATGGGTCTATAGGTATCTTGGTCTTACGAATGTCTTCTCTCTGATGCAGTTCTATATTTCTTCTTTGGGCTACGGCTGCTTTATATTGCTTGGAGGTCAGATCCTAAAGCATCCCAAAAGAAGGAGATGGAGGAGGTATGTCTGTCTTTATACAAGTACTTCTTTTTAGGTTCCTTGTACATCTGGAATCCAGGGCACCCTTATTATTGTGACTTCTTTTAAGCCACATGTCGCTTTTTCTTTGGGGTTAAGTTTTAAAATTGCCTGTTTGTTGCCACTAAATTCATGATTTTCTGTGGAGAACAGGGTTCCTTGATGTCTATGATGATGGCATGATGGTACATTTGAAACCAACTAGATTAGACATTTACCTTGATCTGTGTTTTTTCCACTCTCTCGCCTTTGGATGGTTAAATCTGTCCAATTCATGTGCTCTCAGATTACTGTCTGATTTGCATGACTGCATGTGATGTGTCACAATATGAACCCCAACCATATTTTTCGATCTATACCTTCTACTAGGAGCTATCAAAAACTGAAGGATAATGAGTCAGACAATGATCTAATCCTTTCATTCCATTGTACATCAAAGTTAGACTTTCAATTTTCTTGAACATAGGTTGTGCGTCAGTTGTTAGAATAAGCTGTTAATATGTTGTCATTCTTCTCTCTGCTATTGAGGCTTATTGTAAAGGTCCAAGGCCCAGAGTGCCGGGTAGCTACTCTCCCCCGTCTTTTGGGTTCTAAAGTTCTGACTCTTATTTTCATATTTTATTTTGTGCGGCTTATCTTTAGTTGATGCTTTTCCAGGTTGAAGAGAAACTCGAGGGAGGACAAGGGAAAACATCAGTACGCCGTTTCTTTTCAAGATTTTGCACTCCAATATTTTTGGAGGTATGTATGAAGATAAAAAGTTCAATGATTGTTCAATGTCTCAATACGAAAGTTATAAGCCCTCTTTATAGAAGGGGGGAAGAAAAGGTTCACAAGAGGATAAATGATGTATGGTTTTTAAAAAGATCTTTAAATTTGTAAGAGGAATTTCCAGATTGCAGCATGGATAATCTAAAGCACTAGTTTTTATGGTTCTGCAGTCATTTATTCTGACCTTCCTGGCTGAGTGGGGGGATCGTAGTCAGATTGCGACAATTGCTGTAAGTTCACTTCTCTTTATATACGTACTGTTACATTTACTTGATTCGATAATTTGTCCTCACTTGTCATTAAACCTAAAAAAGGAAAATAGGTAGAAGAGTACAACTATTTTGTGGATTATTCTTGTTGGCAAACAAAGCAACGGGCCCTTTGATTAATGACACTAGTTGCTTACTACTTTTGTAGGCAACCATGTCCTCTCACTCCTGTGTATCACATGCTCATTTTTTCGTATCTTATGCTGCTTAATATGCTCTCACTAGTTTTTATGTGCCGTCTCTTGGAAACAACTGTCAGCTGCTCAAATTGCTTTATAGTTCCTGGATTGGAAAAGCATCTTTTAGATTGAATGTTAACATTCTCAAGTATGAAGCAATGTGAAGTTTGCCCAATCTTGTTCTGCTTGCGTGTAATGTCTGAACGAAATGTGTATTCAGTTCTTATTCTGGTTGTGTAGAATAGGTTGTGTTCTAAAGGTTATTCGTACCAATAGCAGCAAGTTAGATGCAACGTGATGGGTGTGCTCTAGGTTCCATATCTGGATTGCTTTTGTGTAAGATTTTATTCTGCATTCCAGTTATAGCTGTGTTTCACTGATGGAATAATTCATCGTTTCGCAGCTGGCAACACACAAGAACGCATTGGGTGTTTGCATAGGGGCCACACTAGGACATACTGTCTGTACATCAGTGGCTGTTGTGGGAGGAAGCATGTTGGCATCCAAGATCTCGCAACGTACGGTTGCTACTGTTGGTGGTTTCCTCTTTTTGGGATTCTCCTTATCATCATACTTCTACCCACCACTGTAGAAACTTTTGAAATTGTAATCAGATTCATCAATGCCATCTCATCACTTTCTTCTCCTGCCTTTCTATACTGGAATCTTTTCTCCCCTGTCCCCTCTTCTTTTTTGCTGCCCTTTTCCTGTTGTTAGCTAGCCCAGTGCCCATTTATGAGAAACTTCTTACTGCACTTTCATGTAGAATAGTCTCATTCTATGTAAACAAACTCCTGAAGGTTTTGACGCCAGACCGCCATGCAGTGCTCCTTTCGCTTGCACAGTATGCGAGCTCTTACTTAAGCAGAACTATTTTCGTCGATTTAGGAAACAAGCTCTGGCAGCAAGCTTTGCTGTTTAGTGTAAAAATAGATGCTATGGGTGTTTGTAGTGTAGCTTTATATGGATATCAGTTGGCTATCATATTGCCTCCTTTCTTGTTTCTCTTCCATGAGTCTTCACGCATCATTAACGTAATGCGTTTCATACTTTCATTGCAACTTTATATCAATTATACTTAAAGAGTGGTTGTATGATAGGGTGCTTCTGCTTCTAGCCTTCTGAGCTAGTATTCACTTTTGGTTCCAACATTATTTTTTCTCTGGGTGTTCATGTTCGACATTGCATTCCATGGTATTCTATAAACGGTGCATTTTTTTCCCTTCCACCCGCCTCGGTAAGGCCTGTCAAAACACGACTCGTCCCGACCCGAAATTCTATACGACCCGCCTAAACAACATAAACTAGATACAACCCGAACTTCAATCCGAGCTCAACAACATAATCTATGCTACAAGCGACCCGCCAAAACAACATTATTAGATACAACCCGAACTTCAGTCCGAACTCAACAACATAATCTACGTTCTGATATTCCGAAACGCCCCGCTAAAACAACATCAACTGGACATAATCCGAACTTCAACCCGAACTCGACAATATAGTCTACACAAACACATAATTGGCTCTTTTACGACCCGACCCGTTTGACAGCTCTTCTAATTTCTTCCCAATACACCTCACTAACAAAATTATTTAAGGCGGGAATTTTTTAAAAAATTGCATAAGATGCAATGGACAAATTTATGTCTGAATTTCTATACCTCTATGGTTTTTAATCACCGTGTCAAAGAGTCTACAACTTTAATTTGTACTACTTTTATAAATTCAACAAAGAATGAAATTATCCATAAACAAATTCAACGTTTCTACGCTTCAAACTCCTTTAAACACCAAAAAACACAACCTCAATTGTTGGGTTTTATTGATAATATAAAGGATGAAAGAACCCTTCAGAACCTCCATGGGAGGGTTATTAAAAATGGGTTCATCTTTGATTTAGGTGTTGGAAACTATATGTTGAGTCTTTATGTTAAATTTAAGAATTTGGGTGTTGCACAGAAGGTGTTTGATGAAATGCCTGAGAGAGATGTTAGGAGTTGGACTGTTTTGGTTTCGGGTTTTGCCCGAAGCGGGTTGTATAGGCTAGGGATGGACTTTTTCGGGAGGATGGCTGAGGAGGGGGTTTGTCCGAATGGGTTTACGTTGTCGAGTGTGTTCAAGTGTTGTTCTTGTGGAGGGTTGGTTCATGATGGAAAGGCGGTTCATGGGTGGATGGTGAAAAATGGGGTTGAGCTGGATGATGTGTTGAGGAACTCGATTATCGACTTTTATGTGAAGTGTGAAGAATTTGATTATGCTAAGAGGTTGTTTGAGTTTACGGATGATGTGGACACAGTTTCGTGTAATATAATGATCGGTGCTTTTATGCAGAGTGCTGATGTGGACAGTTCTGTTGAGTTGTTTAGAGGATTGCCTGTTAAAGATGTCGCGACCTGGAATACAGTGATTTCAGGTTTGATGAGGAATGGTCGTGAAGGAAGTGCGTTAGAAATTGTTTATGAAATGGTAAAGGTACAAGCTTGCTTTGATGAATTCACATTTACGATAGCTTTGGCTTTGAGTTCTTCTTTGTCAGTGCTAGAGCTCGGTGAAGAAATACATGGAAGATTGATCAGGCTTGGTTTAAATGATAACAACTATATACGATCGTCACTTATTGATATGTATTCCAAATGCGGGGTAGTAGAAAAGGCATCGCGTGTGTACAAGCAAATATCTTACGCTTCTTGTCCAAAACAGAACTCTAAAAGTAGCCGTGGCAAATTAATGGTGGACACTGTTTCTTGTAGTTCTATGGTTTCTGGATATGCCCAGAATGGCAGGTGGGAGGAAGCCTTGGAAATGTTCTGCCATATGGTTCATGAAGGGACTAAAGTAGACAAATATACTGTAACTACCATTGTTTCTGTGTGTGCTGATTATGGAATGCTAGGTTTTGGTCAGCAGCTCCATGGCCTTATTCACAAGTCTGGACACAAGTTTGATCTAGTTTTGTGCTCGTCTTTTGTTGACATGTATTCTAAATGCGGAAGTTTAGGTGATGCTCACGCAATGTTCAATCAGACTACAATAAGGAACACTGTTTTATGGACTGCGATAATAACTGGATGTGCTTTACATGGGCATGGTAGAAAAGCCGTCAGACTGTTTGAATTGATGATGGAGGATGACATTCCACCAAATGAGGTAACCTTCGTGGCGGTTTTAACTGCATGCAGCCATGCTGGTTTGGTTGATGAAGGCCGCAGATTTTTCAAAGTAATGAAAGAAGTTTATGATATTAAGCCTGGGGTTGAACATTATACTTGTATGGTTGATCTGTTTGGCCGGGCTGGCCACCTGGATGAGATAAAGCACTTTATTAACGAAAACAGTATATCCCATCTTGGCTCAGTATGGAGGGCCTTCTTATCTTCTTGTCGAGTTCACAGAAATTATGATTTGGGAAAATGGGTCTCCCAGAAGTTGCTTGAACTCGAGCCAATGGATGCCGAACCTTATATTTTGCTGTCAAACATGTGTGGTACCAGTAACAGATGGGAAGAATCTGCTAGAGTTCGTAATTTGATGCAGAAGAAAGGGGTCAGGAAACAACCTGGCCAATCATGGATTCAGCTGAATAACCGAGTATATCCTTTCGTGATGGGAGATAGGTCCCATCCAAAAGAAGCTGAAATCTATTCTTATTTGGACAGTCTGATTGGTAAACTAAAAGAGATAGGCTATTCTATTGGCCTAGAGTTGGTAACGCAAGATGTTGAAGAAGAACAACAGGAGATGTTTCTCCGTTACCATAGCGAGAAACTGGCTGTTGCATATGGTATTATAAGCACAGCCAGTGGGACACCCATCAGAATCATGAAAAACCTTCGAGTCTGTACAGATTGCCATAATTTCCTCAAGTATACGTCTCAGCTTCTAGGCAGGGAAATAATCGTCAGAGATATCCGTAGGTTTCATTATTTCAAAAACGGAAACTGTTCGTGTGGAGATTACTGGTGAGCAGAATGCTGGAACCTAGTACTTTATGCATAACACCTGGATGACACATATGAATGATCTCTGGATTTAGTGGCCATGGCTGCCAATGCCACAAAATATTTCATGCTGCAAGCTACTATTCAAACTCTCACACTAGTAAGCTATCTTGGATATATGTTCTACTCATGTGAAGTTCTGAATGAATAGAGTGACGTTACTGAAGACCCTGATTTGTTGATCTATGTCTTCCGTAGAAGCTGATTACTTGCCATTTTTTAACACAGGTATCTAATTGTTCGTTGATTTAATTTACGTGACTTTGTTTCCAATAAATTGTCTATAACACCTTGAGCAGCAAATGGACACATTCTCGAATAAGCTTTTTGAAACAAAAGTTTCAGTCATATGGGATTGTACGGTTCTACCTATATATCTATATGAAGTTGTCTTCAAAGATGTCTACATCCTACACATGTAGTTTTATAAAAATATACGTTATTATAGCTTCTAAGGCCGACAAGTATTGTTTCCTAGTTTGAGAAACAATCCACAAATCACAACCAGACTTCCTTATAATCTTTTTCTCCAGAGTGTGTCAGACTTCAGCATACAAAGTACAAAGTGTGAGGCTGCCTTATTGTTTAAAGCTGCGTATTCAAGTATTTTTCGTGATTTTTTGCCAGGATTTTACTGCACTTATATTATACGGAGTATATATGTATCTTTTCTTCCACTCTCCCCAGTTCCCTGTATACTCTTCCCTTGGGAGACATGGTTTATGGCTTGATACTCTAGTATTAGCAGTAGATGTCTTGGAGCTGAAAATTACAACTATTGTCTGTTAGGTGTAAAGAGAGTGAATCACTTAATGAGCTCTAATGTTTTATGCTACAATTCCATTGGCTCATTTCTATTACCAATCTCTCACACCAATAATGAGAGTTATGTGAGAGACTTGAACTATTATGAGTTATAATGATTATTTCTCCTAAGATGCTTCTTTTGTGTCATCAACCTTTGTTCTACTGGATAGGTGGTTTGGCTAATATGGGCTTATTCCTTAAAATTGATCGAAACCTTTTGCATAATAGTGAGCTGCTTCGGTGAAGAGAAGACTTAAACTTGCATACTTTTCTAACAAAATTATATTCTGGCTGTTGCTTACAACTCCGTTTTCTGGGAGTGGAGGAGAATGATTCAATCTTGACTAGTGCAGTTATTCTAATCTGCTCATCATTAAGTAGTTTGTGATTAAGAAATATTTGAAATCACTATCACTATCAGTTGTAAATATATGGGTTTACATACGTAATGTCGCTTATGTTCCACTCTTTTAGTTGGAGTAAATACCAAGTAAAAGAGTTGTAATATTGAGGATAGAAAACTAAGTGGAAAATGTTCTAGTGGCTTTTCTCACAAGAGAGGTAAGTGGGAGGGAGGAGGAGCCCACCAACTATGCCAGAGAACGTAGACATCAAGAGTTAGATATTGATATATATTGCTATTTAAGAGCTGCCTTATATCTCGAATTGACATTGATAAATCTTGCACGTACTATGATATTGTCAATCCTAATTCATTTAGTTTATAACCTCACACAGTTGCACTAACAACGTCCTTGCATCCTTTTCCTCTCATTTTCTTTCCCACCAAACTAACGTGGCTACTTACTTTTTCCTCTTGTAAAATTATACCTTCTTGATAGCAAAGCTAACATCAACTATTATAACAACCCTATGCCTGTTCCAAAACATTAAATTTCTCGAACCATATATCCTTATAGCTCTATCACTATCTCAGTCTGTCTGTTACTTCTTTCTTTTTTGATATCAGTATGGGCGTTCAGGGAAAAATGAGGGACAAGATGGAAAAGTTTGTGGTCCTTCCTTTCTCCATGGGCTGTGTTTCTCAGGCCAGTGTTGCTGTGGGCGAACAGAGGCCTAGAAGACAAAAACTACACCTATCATCCCCTTCATTAAGTACAATGCCATTTTTCTGCGTGTTTAATCTTCATGCAATTTGTCTTTAATCTTGTCAGCTACTCCGTATTTCTAAAGCCTTCTATTTATTTTTAGGAAACAGAGAAGAAGAAGAGGACGATGATAGCTTATCTGGTGAGAGCATGAAGCACTCCTCAAGGTTTTTGGCACTTCCAAGACCTAATTTGTCCACAGGAGTCAACAGGCTAGTGAAGGGTTTTAAGAGCTTGTCTCAGCTATTTAGTAAGTATCAGACAGCCTCAGCTGTTAAGTTCTCTCACTATTGATTGCTTCTAGCGCTCCGCGTTTATTACGTTTGAATTCTTAGAGGCTTGCCTGTATGTCGAGTCTTTGCAATCAGCCAGGCAGACTTCCTTCGCTATAGGTGTTCAGGCGCTTCAGACCACTACTACTAATCCGGCCATATTATCATCCACCCTAGGCCTGTAACGTTGATAGCACAAAACCTTGAAATAGCTCTCAAAGTTAAAGCAATTTTATCCATTCTGAAAACTTCACAGCTCCGAAAAGCAAGATTTAAGTAATGCAAAAGGTGTTTTAAGGAAAGCTAATGTAGTTCTTGAATGTTTTCGTATAATTGAAAGAGCTATGTTTCTTTTGTTGAGAATGTAGCTGTGATGAAAGTGTGTCATGCATCTCATATCTAGTGACTTAAGCCTTGATAAGAAGTTTTACTAGTTAGATTCTCCTAGTATTCTACACTGTTGAATTGCATGTCTCTTTGACACACAAATACACAATATTTGGGAAAAAGAATTCGGTCTTATCCCATTGATTGTAAGAAAATAATTAGGTCTATGATCTTACATTATTTCTCCTTTTCTACTTTTTCTCCTAGTTTACGAGGATGAGATGGAAGAGCTCGGCATGGAGATGGAAATAGGGTGTCCGACTGATGTGAAGCACGTGAGTCACATCGGGTGGGATAGCTTGGCGAATGCAAACCCATTAAAGGGATGGGACATGGACATTCCTCCGGAGTTGCTACCTCACCCTACTTCAGCTTCTGTTACCTTGAAGCAGTTTGAGCTAGCAACTGCTCCTGAAAATGACTCTCCAACCTTTGTCAGTCTCAATGCCTGTTCCCCATTAGCTTAGTCTTGAAGACTTGTACCTTGCTGTTGATCCATATCATTATACTAGTATATGTACTGCAACCTAAGATTGCTTTCTCTTTTCTTTTCTCCTTTTGGTACATGTGTGCTATTATTGTGCTAGGATTGGTGTCATTATGTACAAATTATGATAGATCTTATATCCAGCATCTCCTAAATCATACTGCTCATTTGTACCATGATTGGTAAATTCATCTAGAACTTGTTACGGAAATTGGGGAGTGTGGAAGGGAAAAACTTTACTTGTCTTCATTCTACCATCTACAGATCTAGTACTTAATACCCACATCATTGTATAACTTTACTTGTTTGCATTCTACAATCGTGGCACTCCTTATTTGAAATGATGAGCTTAGCGCATCTGATTAGTTATCCATGATCTAATTCATGCAATCTAAGGAACATGAGTAATATTGCAAATTCTCCATGATCTATTGGAAACAGCATAGTTTGGCTTTGGCATAATCTCTCTAAACCTGCACTGAATCGAAAGTAATATCCTCTAGGACAAGTGTTTTGTAGAGATAAGCTCCTTCACTGTCTTGATTCTTTGAATGGTAGGAGTGTAACTTCAGCATTATGTCTCCACCAATCACCATGCGTAGGAATTGCATGTTTTAACATGGCTGAGATACGTGATTAATCCCCTAAGATAAACTGATAAAAGCTCAGTGGCTCAGGCAATACTGTGTATTCAAGTTAGAAACTTGACATTGATTAGGATACGACTTTGAGATTTATTCCATATGAAACTTGACATTTTGATTTCTTCTGATATACGTCGATAGATGTATGGAAAGACAAGGTGTTAAGATTTGCAAAAGAGCTATGAAAAACATAGAGTAGTTACTTGAATATACAATACTCCTTCCATTACCCTTAACAATGATACAAGTTTAGCACCTCACAAACAAAAGCATACACGTTCACCTATGAGCTCAAAACCCCTTACTTGATGTAGTAAGGAAGGTTAAGGACGTACAGGAGAAAGTAAGCCCATGTAACACCGGAAACTCCCCCAAAGAAGAACCCTCCAGTGAACTTGGCCCATCCGTCAGCGGTTTGGAGCTGGTCGGGCTGCTTCTTCCGCCCGGTTAGGGTCAAAGATGGGGCAGTCGAGGCCTCTCCCTCCTTGAAGGAGGCAATGCCATACATAGTCAAGCAAATGCTAAGGATGACTACGAGCCCTGTAGCAGCTAGGGACCCTGCTGCTCCGGCATACTCAGTGTTCCTCAATGGGCCGGCCTTGACAAATGGGCCAACCAAAAGGAAACCATGGGCTAGGCCTACCTCAATGCCTCTCAGAAGTGGGCTGACTGCAGTCCTGTAGGCTGGGAGGTTGGAGAGGTACCATGCCACCAATGGGCTGGATGTAACCGGGGTCTCAAGGCTTCCAATGAATGGGTCTCCATTCAGGGGCTGGACTACTTGGTATGTTGGCTGCCAAAAACCACAGCAACAAAAGACTGTGTTATGATTTCTTGTCAAAAAAGAAGGAATTTTATTTCTCAAAAAAAAAAAAAAAGGAAGATATTTGGGTAACTTTGCATGGACATGAATACATGATCATCATTTTAGGCCGAAAAAATAAATACGACTATTTTATGATCATGACTAGCGATTTTAAGACTGTAAATAACTAATTATCTTGCATAGTAAAAATTGAATAATTTTACTTGATATAGACAGTTAGACAGTCTTATAGGTATTTTCTGAACTAGAATACTCCCTACCGTATAACCACTGTATAAGTTAGTCTAATTAGTGTTTTTATTTTGGACAAAAACTTTTTTTTTATCGCGAACAGAATAGTTAATAGTATGACCTAGGACATGCTGGGAGTACAACTAGATAGAGTGATACTCCGTAGTACATTAGTACTCCATTTTCATGTGATTATTTGATGTCAATCACCACGGACATCTTATATATATATATATAAAGTTGGGTAGGAAATCAGAAGTTCGACACGTGGCATGACACGTGGCGTGTATCCACCCAATAGTTGAATGCCACGTGTCATAGCCTATTTAATAAACCTATATTTATTACAACTTCATAAATACAACTATTTAATGAACACTAT
>CAAKMY010056947.1:0-74616 GCA_901111285.1 Corrigiola litoralis
TGCCGAACATGCCCTATATCTATTATACTGTATTTGTCAACTTAACAATTAGCATGTCGTCCAAAATGTGACCTCAGTGGAAACATCTATGAAGGTCCAGGAATCTCCCGAAACATGAAAAACTAGGAGTTCCAATGTTCCATCAACGAACTGAACTGAAAGAATCTAATCTGTTGATTGAGACCAATCGCATTGCACGAAATGGACATCCGTGTGTCGTTTTCTCAAAGAAGACAATCTTAAGTCCTTCCAAAAATGGGTTTAAAACACTAACTTTAATGAGGACTATCGAGATCTGGACAAAAATGATGGAGTTATTATCAAAGGAAAACAACGTGAAGGTGTATAAGTGGTCACTACTGCCTCACTAGTCAGTGCACTAGAAGTACTGGTGCAAATTATTGAAGGTTAACCTGGATTGAGTTGCAATATCATGTGTTAAAGCTTTGGAATTTGAAGTGGAGGTTTTCACGGGATCGAGCAGGAGTCTCAGATCTCGTTACTCACAATTCACAAGAAAACAGTGACTTGTGTCGGACACCTTGCAACTTGGCTACGCTAGCTTTAGATAAATAGATACAACTATACTCCGTATTTTCAGGAGTGTATATTTATTGATGTTATTGTTCAACAACAAAAGAAGCGTTAATCTCTGTGTTTGCAACATGATCAGGATCTTATCAAGGCTTGAAACAGTAACTTGAAGCATAAGCTTACCGTAGATTCAGAAGAGAAACAGCACGTACACCTTAACAATATAGCTTGATCCGTAGCACCATAAAAAAAGAAATTAACAATACTATAGTTTAATTCGAACTCACCAGTGTTACTATATAGCTACTACTAGTATTTTTTTTTCAACATGACGTGGAAACTCCGGCACCATGACCCTAGCCGGTAAATGGCCACACGGAATTTAACAAATCGAAGTTGACCGAGTGGCCGGCTCACCCAGACGGCAATGGGTGTTGCTAGCTACTTATTGGTTGCATGACTTGCGTCAGACAGATAACCTCATATTAGCCAGAGAAAACCAAGAAGAAAAAAATAATCAAACAAAAATGAAGGCCTGCAGGTCTAATAATCAACTGTTACCTGTATATCATGTACTTGTTTGAGATGCTATTTAACTAATACGGAGTACTTAGCATGGTGGACAAGCAAAAGATACAGTCAACAAATTACTTCAAGATCCTAGAAACAAAACTTTAAATATACAAACTTCGCTATCATCCTTAATTGATTCGATCAAAATAATTTATCATCAGCTCTGCCAAATATCCGAGATGTATGCAACTATTCAAAGTTGAAAAAAGAAATGGAATCAGCCCCTCTTTTATTTAACAAAGAATTACATACATACAAAGATTACTCTCCCAAAAATTCATAAGCAACCAAGATATTGCCCAAACAACATAGGGAACAAATAACAAAATAATCAACAAAAACAAAAATTACCCAACCCCCAAAACAAAAACAAGTGTGGCTGATGTACATGATTTGCAGACTATTGCGCATATTGTGGAGTTTACTCAAAATGCACCGAAAATAGTGGTAAAAAAAAGAGACAAAGCTAGCTAGTGAGCGGCAACAGGATGATGAGAAGAATTATGAGAAGAAGAATGCTTGAGAGACCTTTGATTAGGCAAAGCAAGCATAGACGTATGATCAAGAAACTCCTTAAGAGAAACAACAGAGTGCAGGATACTCCGCAAGTCCTCACCACACTGGAACCCTCTCTCCCCCTTCCTCCTCACAGCAAACACGTAGAACGTAATGCAACCTTTCCGGAACTTGAACCGGGCCAACTCTGAACCGGGCAACCCACGAATAAACCGCTTGTTGACTTCTCCGAGAGGAACCTCCGGGGGCCACGTCACATCAGCTGCAACTTTCGCTGCAACGGTGTCGAACACGAATATGATGACTTTAGATTTCTTGGTTCCTAAGCCAAGTGTTAGGGTGTGCCATGCATGGTGTGCCAGAATGGTGAAGTTGGTAGGGAGGTACGTCACTGTTGAGGGGAATGGGGAGGGGGTGGTGGGGCTGTGGTTGAGGAGGAGGGAGAGCTCCAGCGGCGAAGCGCGGCGGACCGTGAAGGATTTGACTATGAACTGGCCGCCGAATTTGAGGCCTTTTACGTCGGAGCTTGGTTTGAAGGAGATTGCAGGAGTGGTGGGGTTTGGCGATGAGGTGGTGGTTGTGGTGGCGGTGGGGTGGTGGTGTTTCTGCTTTTTATTAGTGCTTTTCTTGTGTTTCTCTCTTTCCTCCATTGTTGTAGAAAGAAGAAGTTTTTGGGCTTGGGTGGAGTAGTGAGGAGTGGAATGGTGATGATGGAATGAAAGAATTGAGGAAAGTTGTGTGTATGTGACTTTTCTTTTTTGGGTGGTGTGACTTGTGAGTGTATTATAATTAGTGGATGGTCAAATACTCAAATAGTTGGGTCCGGCAAAATATAAGGTGTTTTCGGAAATATGTGTTCCCATTCTAAATTTATGGTATATTATTTAGTATTTTTTTTTTGTATATTTTATGAGAAAATACAAAAAAATAAAATAATATAAGGTACAATAAATTAGGGTGGGAGTACATGCTCCCATGAGCATGATATATATTGTGGTTGTGTCCCTTGTCTCTAATTATTTTATTTTTATAAGAATTTAATGAGGATATTTGTAGTTAAAATTTGATTTTATTTCAAGTAGGTTGAGAATGTCAATTTTCATATATAATTTTGTGTGTTTTACATAAATAAAAAGAGTTCTTGTAATGGCATCATATAGTAATTTGGATCTAGTATATTGTGAATATGAGCTCATTAATTGAATAGATAATATAGTTTAGGGATCTACTTATGAATAATTGAGTATAGATCAAATATATGTCATTGACTTTCTGTTTTGTTTTTTGTTCTTACTAGGCTACTATCCGATTTAGTTCGGATCCAAATCGGGCGGGACATTGTTGAGATTGAGTTTAAAAGAAACATACAAATAGAGAAAACGAAGATAGAATACGAGCAAACACATCACACTAGTTTTGTTTCAGATAGGAACAAAAAAAAAGCTCTTTATTTGGTTTTGCCATGAGATAACCTTGCTCACTGTAGCTTAAAAGTTTTTGGTTTAATTGGATTTCTATATGGATGAACAAATATTGATATATACTTAGTTGGGCTTATGATACAAATTATTGTTAACATTTGAATAGATGATCACTTCTTCACTTCAGTAAACATTTTATATCAAGCAATATTAAATGATAATCACTGATTAGTGGAAGTGTCCACTTCAAAGTTATTCGTCGTTCTCTCCATGGGTAATAGTATTAGAGAAGTGATGGTGATATAGGATGGTTGCAGAGTTGCAGTCAAAAGAGAGTATTCCACACTGCATAAAGTTAACTGACTTTGTAGTTTGTTCTTCAATGTTTTAAGGCTGTCGGTCTGTCTTAAATCTTAACTACTGACTGAGGATCAAGTAAGTTGTAGTTAATCAGTACTTAGCATAAATTACTCCGTAAGAAAAAAGATGGAGTAATTGAGTACCTCTCACATTCTTTGCACTATGCTCATCATAATGCCAACTGCCAGATCCTTTTACTTTTCATTAAATCACTTAGTTGATCTGTGGTTCCTTTCAGTGTAGGAGAGCCAGCCAGTACTGATGTATAAAGTGTTACCAGCTAGCTGCATGTTGAAGACATTTTCTTTTTATAATTAACCATTTCCCACTCAAATTCATGATTCCTTACAAAAAGTTTATCACATGCCAATTCAAGAACTCCCTATTGGAAGAAGATTATATCTTTTTTTGATTTAATAAAAGCTAATAAAATTGTAGATAAGAATTGGACCACTTTTTTTTGTTTACTGTCGAAAGATGGAAATAACAGTCATAGTTCAACACTTATCCATCATTAAAAAAAATTAGTAGCACTTATCAGTAACAATATACTCCCAAATCGAACATGACCGGTAGCTTTCTGTCATTTCGAAGAGAGGTAGACCGTAGATAGATCTAAATAATGAGACGGATCTACTTGCAGTTTTATGTTGTTGATCGATAATTGAGTTTCGGGAAAAGAGAGAGGTGGGGATGAACATCCAAGGCAATTCGCAATATCGATCACACATGTGATTTATTGATGTGAACCAACGATGAGTATGAGTGGCTTCTAAAAATGGTAGGACTACCGGAACACAGCTTTGCATGCTCTATGGGCCGCAGTGTTACACCCCCTTTAGGAACCCATTAAAGGTGAGCACTTTAAAAAGCTCGTAATTTGAGAGGGTGATATACACTTCGATAACAAGACAAAGGGTAAATTATTTTACAATACTCCGTAGTACTAATCAATTTACAAGCTCAACACTTATCAATTGATTGGGAAGCCTTCGGTTGTCGTATAACAAAACAGCAGTCTTCCATGTAGGACTAATCCCGACGGTATAACTTGGGAGTGTATCTAGTAGACTGACCGGCAGGTCCGAAGTACTGCTTATTGGTGATATAAAAACCGCAGACACTATCTTTAGTGTGTTTTGAATAGATCAGTGTGACAAGTTCCGACTTAAAAGACAAATTTCAAACAAGAATATCTCCAGAGTGTCCCTTTATTTGTACGTTGTTAATTGCAGGAGCATTTCCGTGCGAACAGAACATCTAATTAAATATTATTCGGGCGAGCGCGCAGCAATGCAACTCAAATATTATTTTAACAAGGTCGTTAGAGTGTGAGCTGACAGGGATCAGATCACATCACCAATCCACTTGATGCAAGCAAACATCTCCTTTATATTCCTTCATGTTAATGATCCAAAAATTCGAGTTAGCTGCTTGAAAAATTACGGATGCAGTAGATGTTAGAGCAGCCTGTCATGTCAGAGGACCAGCAGGCACGAATTTGGTAGAAATTGCTACTGATAGACAAACAAGTTTGCTTAAAAAACAACTCATCAACTTATTAATCATCTTTGAGTTAACATATCAACTGATTGTACGAAATCTTGTCAAGTTATCACTTATCAGTAACGTTGGTTATTGCTTAAGGTTCAATAGCCTTCAATCATATCTCAGGTAATTAAGACATTCTGCAGGACCACGAATTGACGAAGACAACTTATAAGTTGCATTACTTTAGAGGCCACAGTATATACTAAATTTTCTATGGCAGATGTGCAGGTCGTTTCCTGTCTATCCAAGTATCCATATGTATTAAACATCTTCATCTTCAATGAGTCTAAATTTTACCACGCATTCAATAGCTTGATTAAACTTTTGTAAGGACTCCAAAACATGATCTCCATTCAGAGATCCTGAATTATAAAGGGCATATAACGGCGAATACTAGTCACGGGCTGCCAAAAACGAGAGCGATACATGCGTAATTATTTGGCTGGATTAGCGAGTACTACTATATGATAGTTAACTATATAGTTGATGTTCTATTGTTGAGGAGAAAAGACCTCAATATGTAATACATGTAATAGTATTGAAGAGAACTTTTTTTTTTTGATAGGAGTAAAGGAAACGATTACATAGAGTTAACCGAAGCTGCAACATTATGCGCTTCACTATTAAGACTCCAAAATTCTGGTACAATAATAATATTCTTAATCTATATCCTCTACTAGCGAGTCGGTATGTATATTATACATATTTCCTACATGAAAAATAGTGATCCAACTACTTCAACCTCAAGTGTCATGTAGTTGGAAAAAAGACTGGAAAGAACCAGAACGACAGGTTTTAAGTCAAGAATATATAACCTCTATTACTAATAATGATCACTCCCGTCACTTAGTATTTGCTTTATGAAGAACGACCTCTTTCACCCCAGTGCTATTCCTCGCTCTAACTCATACTATTGTCGCCATAATATTCATAAATTTTCCAACATTAAGCAAAGGGTCAGCCACTTCTCCCAAGTCCCAAGTTGTCAGCCATCAACAACATACTACAGAAAAAATGATGAACTACATGAACTTTGTAAATGGATCAAGAATAAATAATGTTGTCAAACAGGCCCTCCTGGACCTCCTGGTCCACAGCACCCGAATCCATTTCATGCTCCAGCACCTTGTTATTAGACATATCAACAAACAAGTCTACAATCTACATGTGCCGTAGCCTACAAAAAGAAACAAGAAAACCATAAGTCATAAAACCAAGATCAAGGACGCACGTTAATTACAATATGATCATTAAGCAAGTTATTAATAAGTGGATCATTAAAGATAATCCTATAAGGATCTACAAACTAAAAGATCCAACATGAGATATAGCTGCACCTACACAGTTTAGATTCTCTTAGACAAGTTTTAGTTATACCAATATCAAATCATGTTGATCATGTGATTGCAAATATACACATCATGACCAGCAAAACCAATTCCAAATAACACTATTCTACCTCAATTAAAGGAGTTACAATACCATTTTGAGCATCAGCAAGGCTAATTAAGATATGATTAGTACAAAATGTCCTCGGGACATAGGAGAGGAAGAGAAGAGCATAGACTTACTTGGGTTACGGGGAGTGAGTACAGCACTGTGGGAGAAGTCACACTGGAAGGGCAGGCGGCCCTTGGTCTGGTAAAATGCGTTCATAGCAAAGGTGGCATGAGACCTAACATTGTTGGGGTTGAAGCATGCACCACCAGCTTGAATGGGACCACAATTCACTCCTTGGCTGCAGGCATAATTGATGTTAGCCTGCAATTGGGCATCAGTGGCCCCTGGCTTAGGCACACACCAGTTTCTGGCTGGGCCCGGCCGTGGTATCACACCACGTCCACGACCCCTTCCCCCAACAGGGAAAGGACGTCGCTGAGGGACAGGACGAGGCAGAGGGCGGCGTTGAGGGACAGGACGAGGCATAGGACGGCGCTGAGGCACAGGACGAGGCATAGGACGGCGCTGAGGCTGAGGCTGCAAGGCAGGGAATACCATGAGTCCTAGTCATATAAATATCATTTGTTGATACAATATATAGCCAACTTGTGACATGGATGGGAGGACAATTGACAATAAAAACGACAACAGTAAGCAATAAGTAAGTACGAAGACCTGAGAAAATTCAGTCTAATGTTATTTGAGACTCAAGTGATTTGAACAAGGGACTAGTGCATCCTAGGACTGATTCATAACCTGAAGTAATTGTTGCAACTTGGAAATCAAAGGGAGTGTTAATGTGAAATTTCCAAATTATTGACCGAGAATTATAGTAAAGGAATAAGTTCAGAAGTGTCCAGATTAAGTAGCGCTCCTTGAGTAAAAATGGGAAGGAAGAGAGTCTGAACATTACACATATCGGAATCCTAGGTTCTGAAACAAGATCCATGGATGTAAAGTTAATAAAGCACAGAATACAGCTATCCAGAGATTAATGTCTACCACCAATTAAGTCACTTACTCTTGCTCCATTCTTCATAATGCCAATATCATAGACCGGGGTGAAATCAGGCCTAAACAACCCGAAGTTCCTCTCAGCTACCGGTCCAGGTTTTTGGTTCTCAGTAAACAAGCCAAAGATGTAAGTCTCAAACCTTCTACCAGGCATCAGCGGGGTTCCTTTGCCTAGGTTGACTTGCGTGACCAACCTCGAGTTGAAGGTTTGAGCATCATTGGGGTTGACCCAAGTCTGGAAAGGTTCACCAACGGTAGGCCAACCAGTCTCCCCGACAACTATGTTCACGTCTGGGTAGCCCAAGGCCTTCATGGCAGAGAAGACAGCATCCATTTGAGCATCAAACATGTTGTAGTACATCTTCTTAGTCCACCTATCAAACCTTCCCCTATTCATCTTGAAGAGACAATAGTTGACGTTCTTAGGACCAACATTAAAGTATGGATAAGGATTGACCACAAACGGCGACCTGGTTTCACGCAGGAACCGGAGCATTGGAGCTAATACACCCACATCCCACCCAGGTCGAAACCGTCCAGTGCTTGGTGGCTCTGACCTGCCAAGGATGGCCAGGGAGTGAGGGGTAGAGACCTGCATTTTGGAACAGAGCTAATCAGTTTCTTGATTCCATTGTCTTTGGGAGTTGGGATATCAAATAACATGCCTCAGTATAACAATATAGCTCCTAGAAATGATTGTCTTGTGAAACCAATAACATATGTACATCTGTAGAACAATATATCTCAGAGATTTTAACAAAACAAGTCAGAGAATTGATTCAGCCCAGAATGAATTCTAGAGCATAAAAACCACTAGTTTGGCAATCAACCACTAAACTTGGTTCAGTTGGCATCATGGCATGTAAAGTGCTCATGAAAAAAAATTCAAGCCTGTGGAGAAACGCAAACTATGGTGCAACTTTAACAGATTACAAGTACTTTATATGAGTTGTAAAAATTCCACCAAAGAATCTACGTTGCTTGTGAACAACAATATCATCAACACCGTAACCCCAGTGCCTACAAAGAGGCTGTTACCCAAGCTGAATTGCAAGGCAAGAGGGCGGGACAGGGGGTAGGATGCTGTTTGCGATTGACTCCAATTTCTTCAGGAAGAAAATCGTAATTTCAGGAAAATTAAATACCATATATCATCAAATCATCATATACACATTTTATAAATCGACAAACTATGTATTCAATCAAACTGTTTACTGATGTTAGGAAACCGATACAATAATCATAGCACTAATTAAAATACATAATAGCATATAATAGCAACTCATAGAGGAATCCAAATTGAGCAGAAACTACAGTAAGCACACCACACCAAATTAGTAATCCAATCTTCACGATCGATCTTCATAGCTAGTATCATAAGTAATTAACTAATTATGCCATTTCTGTTTGATTTCTATCTAATCTGTCATAAATTTAAACAACTGACAATCCAATCTAAAGCTACACTCTTGTATCAAAAATAAAGAGACTAGCATTGATCTTTATCTAACTATTCATTTAAAAGTTAGCTGGCAGATTTAAGTCAACATAAGCTAGTAAATCTTAAAGCTGCATTACAAACTGAATTACCTGAATGTTCCTGAGGCCAGCCAGCATAAGCGCCTGGTGCAGAGTACGCATAGCAGGAACAAGATTATCAATGAGGTTCTGTGGACCCCAGTGAAGCACCTCATTACCAACCAAGACTCTTATAATGTTAGTCTGAGGCGTAAAGGGTCTAACATGAGCTTGAACCCATTGCTGAGCCCCAGGGAGCTGAACCAAGCTCGGAATTTCCCCGTTGGGCACGGTGATGGTCACGGCAATGCCACTATTGGCAAATGCCCTAACGATATCAGGATTAGCATCAAACAACTTGATCTTATCAATGTTGGTCCTAGTCTTAAGGAAATTAGCCACTTGGGCCGGGGCCGGGAGGTTATCCGCAACCGTCCCGTAGTTTACACCTACGTTCCATGCTGAAGCTAGACGAAGCAGGGAGAGAGCAAATGCTAGGTGGTACAGTGAAACTTGGGTTTTCCTTAGAAACCTCATGGTTATAATTTGTACGTTACGTTGGAAGAGTTTATGTTATGGGAAATGAAAGGATATGGATAGTTTGGGAGGGAATTGAGGAGAAAACAACCAACTATAGTTTGAGCTGTACTACGAAAAAACTGTAGTTTAAGCTGTCTTATGTTCTGTTTTTTTACCATAATCTACGTACTATAATCCAATGGTTTTACCTTTAGCTCACATGTGTTTTGGGGACATAAAAGTGGAAAGCAAGATGGCAACTTCCTCTTTTGTTCTCACCGTGTTGACTAATTTTGGTGTGTCCCCGTCATGAATGGCGCAGTGTAAGGCCCGCGTTTGCCCGAAATCTAGAATCTAAGTTTGGAGATACATATGTATGGTATATAATTGAATGTGCTTTTTATAGTTTGGCCTGTTAGGATAAAAAAAAATATAGTTTGGCCTGTTGCAAATATATACACTATTATTTACTTCCTTTAGATCGTACTATGTATGGTTTCCTATGATCTCATCTAATAGAAAAACGTGGTAATTGTGTGATCTTTGAGATCCATTTTAGACCGTTAAGTAAAGGAGGTTGCTTCTTGAATAGTTTTACTTTGGAGTAAAGTAGAAATTATTTAATTACACCATGGCCAATCTGGCAACTTGGGAAGCCAACATAGAGTAATGATAAGCGCGCATTACGTATTTAGAAAAAGGAAAACACAAGTAATCTCCTAAGCTATGTTTTCAAAAAGGTCAAATAGTTGCATAGACATTTTTTCCACAAATTTTTGTATAAAAAAAGTTCCATTAAAAATAATACTAGCCACGGTAAAATGGTATTTGTATCAAAATTGTAAAAGGTAACCATTTGAAGTTCAGAAACTACTCGTATCATTTTAACACCATTCAATTTTCACTTAAAAATAAATAGTCTCATACAAGATTTTCTAGTTTTTTCCCATGTTCACTTACCAATGCATGAACCATATACTCATGTATATGGTACAACATATATCCATAGTATTAAAAAGAAATAAAAGAGCAAATTACCATATAACCCCCCTCTTTTCATCTTCATGCATATATGGTGATTCATATACATGAGTATATGATTCTATTTTCACTCGAAGGGCAGGGATAGAACGAGAAAAATTGAGAATTAAAGCAATTGGTCAATCTAAATTTTTTTGTCTCTAACTCGTATCCTAGTTCTATCACACTGTTGTCACTTTAGATAATGAATAAATATGGACCAGGCTAGCTTCTAAGCCAACGGAGGCCCACAACTTCATACTCCACAAAACAGATATAGATTTTTGTTATTTCCTTGTGTATAGTTGTATAGATAATATCTAAACTGCTACTTAGTATATGGAACAACATATATACATGGGGTTAAAATTGACTGAAAAAGTACCTAAAATCTGAAAAGATAATTAAAAGGTGATTGAAATTTTTTTTCAGATTCCCCTAGTAGCTTATTATTTTAGTCACCTTAAATATATTTCAGATTGTTTTACCAAACAACCTTAAAATTTAAGGTGACTGAAACTTTGGTCAAATAAGGTAAACTAGTCAAATAAGGTGACTGAAATGACTTACCAAACACACCCTAATTTTCTGAATTCCTTCATTTTTGGTAATGATCCCCATATAATATTTTAGTTTTTATTTGAGTAATTTGTGATAAAATAAAAGTGACTACTTTAACTCAATATAAATAATTAAGTTAAGTTTTTAATGAAAATTATAATAGTTATTTGAATAATTTGTGATAAATCAAATTAGAGAACTGATACCTAATACTTTCCAAATTGAATACGGAGTATCATATTATGCATTCCAACCTACAATCGGCAAAACATTGTTAGAGCCGAAACGTTCTAGGAAAACATCAGTAAATAGGAAAACAAATAAAAAAACGCGTTTCTGCCACCTTTGTGACTTTCGACTTCTGCATATATATACATACATACCACACGATAAAAGGTCGCATAAACTCTTCTGAAATCTAAACTAGTCACCATCATGGGCATGGTAAGTTTTAGCGACAATGATGACGATAAAGACAAGTTAAGAAGATTGAGAGTGACTGCAAAGAGGACTAAGAAGAAGAAGAAGAAGATGAAGAAGAAATTACTTCCGTCTCTTTATTATGACCTTGATGTTATTCCTTCCCTTAATTCCCTACTTCAAGAGTCTCCTGATACGATGAAACAGGTAATTCTATACTATGAGATTAAGTTTGTTAATACCCTCTGTTTGTTTTTACTTAGTACAGATTGTTAATGCATCCATGACCAACTCTAGTTCTTGCATTGCGCAGTTTTAATACGTTGAATGAATTCTAGAATCTTGATATCACAAATATTCTGATTCTTACACTTCTTTTGTCTATGGTCACACCCTTAATAATTGCATGCATGGTCGAGTTTTGTTCTAGACATAGTCTGAACCATTGACGACAACTGTTTTGATAAAAAGACCGTTACTATTTCTGCTTATAAGTGTAGTTTTGTTCTAGACATGAAGTTGGAAAGAGGGGCGTCAGGAGTAGAAACTAGCCTTCGGATCATCGGATGTACAGATAATTAGAACTTGATGCCTACATTGTACAAGACAGCCCTGTATAAGAGTTTGATGCTTTACCTTACTACATTGTTTAAGGATATAGAACTTTATGATAGAGTCATAGAGGGCTTAAACTTAACATCTCGCTGTTATAACCTTACCTAGAAATTATATACTGATGCTTTTATAATTTGGAGTATTACCAATCCAACTCCGATCTTACTTGACCTTCTCCATAATTTGGAATGTCCACAAATCTATACTGTCATATTCAAATGTTTACTGTCATAGAGGGCTTGAACTATGCTTTATTTTACGTACCTTCTCCGTGATTTGGAATGTTGTACAAGTGTGTCTTATATAGTTAAGTATATATTTTCTTTCATTTTACTCTTTGCATCGTCTTTTCCTATTATTTCTAACGTGGGGAAAATTGTGGTTCTTGAAGGTTTTTAAGCTTTCTTACAAGAAACTATACTGCAAATGCTGCACCAGACTGTCTCTTAATGCTGACTGCGACTACTGCAAGGATTGTCTCAGTCTCGGGGAAGACCCTACAAGAGGATTACCAAAATTCCTCAACATTAAGTATTGTGAAGGTTGTCAGGGTTATGCATTCACAGCAAGAACTGATTTTATGAGTGCTTCTCCGCAATCAGATAAGCTATTGAAGGTTCTTCTTAGGAGGCTTGACTATCATTTCTTTAAACTCCACCTTGAGTTGATTAGTGCTAAGTTTGTGCACACGGACTCCAAGAAGATCTACGTCGAGTTATTGCTGGAAGTAGAGGCTTTTAACGGGGTAAAGTTTATAAAATCCCATATTGTTGAGTACTCTGTCTCTTATCTAGCTTGCCACTCTTGCTCTTTCAAGGATATTGCCTCGGACTGGAACTCAATTGTGCAACTTAGGCGGCATGATGCTGATAAGGAAGGGCGAACTTATATGTTCTTGCAGGCACTACTCCTGCGACATATAAGACCATATAAGGTTAAGAAATCTGTACGGCTAGACAATGGGAAGGATTTTTACTTTGCTAATGAGAGTGATGCTAAGGAATTTTATGACCTCCTGTGCCATTTAGCTCCGGTTACTGGTATGCTTTACAAGTGTGTAAATGCAAGCAATGAATTATGCATCCCTGCTGTGGTCTGCCCTATATCTAGGGAAGATCTAGTTTATCTCCCTCCTAATGTTTCGGCCTCTTTAAAGTTCTCTGGGCCTCTAGCTATTTGTACTAAGGTAACTAATGCCATCGCTTTGTTGGATCCCATGACCTCGATGCAATCGACGTTAAGTGCTGATGATTATTGGAGAGAACCGTTTGGGTCCCTGAAGACTAGTAAAGGACTTGTGGATTATATTGTGTTACATGTAGATGTGATTGATGTAGGAGTAATTCACTCATTAGCTGATGTACAAGTCGCCCGAGTTTCAGATTTTGGTTCCAATGACCTGGTTTCCACAGTAAGAACACATCTCGGTCAGATTCTGAAGCCTGGAGACTATGCACTTGGTTACGACTTGTATGGAGTGACTATTACTGGAATAGAAGCAGATAAAAGCTCGGACTCACTGCCTGATGTTGTTCTGATAAAGAGGTCGTCTCAACCAACAACGACTGTCGCCCCAAAAAAGAATAGAAGTCCAGAGTATGAGGAGTTCTTGAAGGACTTAGAGAAGAATCCTGACGCAATATTCAATCTATCTTTGAATAGCGAGAAGAAGCAACACACAGAAGTAGACTCAGTAAAGGCAGGGGATGATTCAGATTTTGACTTAGATGGTTTACTTGCTGATCTTGATTTGGGTGATCCATAAGATGGAGATGCTTCTACCAAATACTCCGTAGTTATTAGCGGCATTACTAAGAATGTGGAATCTGATGTTAACGTCAAATGTTGAAATATCTTTAATTACATTCTATGAACTCTCTTCTATGTTATGTAAATATATTTGAATTTTATCACTAAATCCACCCCAACGCCAATTGCTCCCTATCAATATCACTAAATCATCAAGAGTGCTGCTCCACCGCAAGTTCGATCCAGCACCTTGATCAGTAGTAATTCTATGTGATCCGGACTCTCCATAATTCTCCACATGCCTATGTCGGACACCAGATACTTTGGTCATAGGTATAACACTTGCACACTTAATTTTAAGCCAAAGACTTGTAAAAATTTCGTAAAATAATCGAGTCTAACACTTGGACACGTATTCACGTCGGATACTTGTGGCCGAGTCCTGGTAACATATCGATCACTACTATAGTAGAACCAAGTCATTTGAATTGAATGCAAATTTTTTTTTTTCTTTTGCTTCGATTAGAAAGTCACAAGTCGACTATTTTTATTTTCTCATAAATCTATATAAGGGGGGAAGGGGATGAAGGGGTTCGTAAGAATATCGAGCACCACCTCATTAAGGCTTTTTAACGTTAAGTAGAAAAGTAACACAACTTTGTGTGTGAACTTACTTCCATTGCTAAAATCAAGTGAACTTACTATTATTCATTAGTTGTTACCAAAAAAAATACTACTATTCATTATCTGTTTAATTATTAATATTTTTTATTAAATTTATTAGTTTAATGGTCACTAAATTTAACGCTGGTCGATCATTGGTAACAGAGTTCTGAGGCCCTGAAATGTCAAGGGGCTCTCCTAACCTTCATTTGCTGCTTTAGCCTTAGTCCCCAAAGCCAACCATTTTTGGCCTCGTGCTTTATAGCGAGGAAGATTAAATCTCTTTCATTGAGGATGATGAACTAAAGGAAACACAACTGATGTATTCACTTTTCATCACCACACTACAACACATTGCAATTATGATTTATGAACATGACCATACAGATATGCAACAAGTTTATCTTGGACTTTGCAACAAGTTTCAGAAATTGCAATCAGCTCCTACATGCTTTGAGAGAAAGTAGTCTGAATGTGGCACTCATCTAGTACACCAGAAAAGCAGATGCACGAGGATAGCAAGTTGCCATGTGGGAGTATTCAGTATTGCAGAGAGGATTGCTGCCCAGTGTTGGACATAGATATTCTCCCATGTTGGAGTGAACAAACCTGGGGCTTGTACTATGCCTTTTGATCCTAGAGGAGGGATTTATTGTGGAATTCTACACGCCCTAGCCATTGCATGAGCTTTCTTATGGAGAAATACTTGAGTTCCGACATATTCCCTCCATTTTTATCAATTCTTTACACTTTTCAAAAAAATAAGTGAGGGAAAATGGAAGGAGTACTTAAGACTCAATAGAGTAGATAACTTGATTCAAGGAATTAAGGAGACCATACCTCCATCTAGAGATACACATTCACTGCATCCCTCTTGAGGTTTGCAATTATTATGACACTTGTAATGCTCTTTGAACCTGGTAAAAATTGTTCCAAGCTCCCTACTTAATGATTGCGGCTATAGTAATTGGCCTAGTGAGAATCATCAAGAATGCTGCTCCAGTGTAAGTTCAATGCAGCACCTTGATAACTTCTACTGTACTACAGTCCTAGGCAAATCTGAAGTTAAAGTACCAAGCATGGGTAGCTTATCCACATCTTTGATATTGGGGGAGCTGAGTCACCTGAATTGAGTGCGAAACTACAACAACCAAAATTTAGACCAAATTAACGTGCATTTCTATTTATTTTAACTCGGATAAGAAAGTCACAAGTCGACATTAGCTAATTTATCTATTAATCTAAATAAAAAGGAGGAGTTTTTGTAATAATTTAGAGCACCACCTCATCAAAGCTTTTTAATTTATCTACGATTTTGTGCGTGGACTTATTTTCATTATTTTAATTAGGTAAATCCACTTTTATCCATTACTTGTTCAATTAATAATACTTTTTGTTACCAATTTTTGTTACCAATTTTTGTTATTTTATTTTTCACTAAAATTTAACATCAGTTATTAGTATTTGTTATAAGAAGATAATGTTACAAAATCGATAATAACAATAATAAAATAATTTTAATTTACTAAAAAATATCATAAATAAAAGGTTCGCAAATTTCAGAAAATATTAATAAATCAGCAAAAATAACAATAAATTTAATCAAAACAAAAACGATGTCGAAACAACTTCCTATGCAATATCATCTTTCTTACGTATGTTTTGATGTACTTTCTCCTTTGACACTCAAGATTGTAAACAAAGATGATAGGCTACCCGAATTCGGATTGAAACAACTAATTCGTGGCCAACCTTGCTCATCTAAAATCTAAAATAATCGAAATTCTTTGGCCAATTGGTCTTGAAATAGACCGTCTATTTTAACACATGATGGCCCAACAAGATAGTATACCTCTAATTTGGCTTAGACTCGTAGGAAATTTGCAATGACCTTCTCTTCTTAAATACTTATAACAAAAAGATAGACGGTCTCTCTCTATCATTTGTGTTATTGGGTTGGACTCCTCAGGTTAGCAATCAGCAAAACTTCCTTAGAGTCCAACATAAAAAAACCACAGCAAATAAGTTAAGTGAAGAAAGCAGGGCAACAAAAAACCCTGGTCGGCCGCTTTTGTTAACCTTTTTAGTCTTCTATATATGCACAACAACAACATCGTATTAAAACTTGTGATATCATCTGAATTTGTGACAGTCAATGGCGACTTCAAGTAATAACAACAATAATAATAATGAACCTAGAGATGAATTTATGAGATCGGCTATGAAAGTGAGTGGAAAGATATGTAAGAAGACAAGAAGAAAAGTCGAGAGTTTCGTTCTTCCTTCAACAAGACTTATAAAGCGGGAATTTCCTTTCCTTGCTAGAATGTCTCGTGATACAGTCACTGAGGTAACTACATTACATTGATTTGTTAATACTTAATACCCTATTGTTTATTTCTTTTCGTAAATATTTTTGAATACCTTTACACCTATGATCGTTTTTGGGGTCTTATTATCGTACGTAGCTATTAATTGTTATGGACCAAACACTAATTATCTCTTCCCAAAGAAGGGTTTTAATGTTTGGATTTTCATGTACGTAGCCATAAGAATTTTGTAGTCACCATAAATCAGTAAATAATAGTCGTTTTTTGCATACGTAGTATCCAATATCAGTTATTGATTAGTTTGACTTTCAATAAAAAAAAGGGGGGGGGGGGATTGTGATAAATTGAATGTTGTAAACTTGTAGGCGGTAGCTATTGTAGATTTTGCATCGTATAACGCAATAGTTATTTTTATGGCTTTAAAAGAGTGGAACCACATGACGCTCTGAAAGCTAGTCGTAACGTCTTAGAATATCTATGTTGTGGCTTTACCTTGCTTTACTTACATTACTGGAGGGGGCGTATTATAATTATGTATATACATTGATTGTTTTGAGTCTACAATATTTTACTTACATTACTAAAGGGGAATGTATTATCTATGCATCGATTATTTTGAGTTTAAAATATGTTTGCTTTGAGACGAAACTAGGTTAAAAAGTGTTATAAGTATCTTTTAATCTTGTTTGGCTATTCTTTTGTAGGTTGATGTAGGTCACTTAACGTATATTGACATAATGAAATGACATATTATTATGTTCACGGTGAGGTTAGATCAATAACATAAACCTAATCTACCTTCAGCTTGACCCTTACATATTGTGAGTAAAATTCTAGATTTTTTTATTTTTTTTTTTTGGTCCTCCTTTGTACTCCACTGAAAGAAGATACTTACATAGTATATTAGTATTCCTGAATTTACCATAGACTTCAGGTTGAGGTTTTGGAATTATTTATGTTGTGTTGCTCACTCTACGCCGTTTGTCATACGTGACCTTTGTGATTTAAAACCCGGCATTCATCTGAATGTAGGGGAGAATGATACCGAATTGTCAAAATACTCGCTACTTACTGCAACTTTGTTCATTTCTTGAGCGAGATTGTAGATTGCATATAAACGTCTGATGATTTTTGTTTAGTGAATTTAGTTTAATAAAGTTGTGTTATAAATATGAATTGTGAAATGTGCAAGTGAGCCACCTCACTCTCTTTAAGGATTGTAATTTGAAGGAAAGGCATGTTACTATACGATACTGCTAGGTAGTTATTTTCTTTCGTTTTGCTCTTTTGCTTTGTCCTCCCCTACTGTTCCTGACCAGGGAAATGACTGTGGTTCTTGAAGGTTATTAAGCATTCTGGAATGAGACCATGCACCAGATGCCGGAGAATGTTTTCTGTCAATCGCAACAGTGATATCTGCACAAATTGTGTCAGTCTCATGGAAGATCCTACCAGAGGACTACCAAGGTCCTGTATCATCCGGTATTGTGAAGGTTGCCAGCGCTATTCATTCAGTGGAAGAGCTCATTTTTTCAGTGATATCACACATTCAGATAGCCTGTTAAAGCGGCTTCTTAAGAAGCTTGAATATCGTTACTATAAACCCCCCTTTGAGATAACTAGTGCTAAGTTTTTGCAGACTGAACCTCATTCTAAGAAAATCAGCATCGAGTTATTGCTTCAAGTAGAGGGTCCTAACAGGGAAAAGGTCGAAAAATCACACGTTGTTGAATATTATGTTTCAGACCGAACTTGCCGTTTTTGCTTGGTTAAGGATTTCACCTCACATTGCACTTCGGTTGTGCAAGTTAGGATGCACGCTTTTGATAGGAGAAGAGGAAGTCTTACATGCTTACTACTAGTCCTATTACGAAAAGGAGCTTTTCAAGTCAAGAATTGCAAACGGGTAAAAGATGGAATGGATTTTATCTTTGCTGAAGACAGTGATGCTAAGGCATTTTTGAACCTCATCTATAGTTTAGCACCAATTAGTGGCGAACTTAACAATAGTACAAGCTCTAGTAAGAGGATCTGCATTCCTGTTCTTCTCTGCCCTCTTTACCCTCATGATCTGGTTTATCTCCCTCCTAATGTCTCAGCCTCCTTGGGGTTTTTGGGGCCTATAGCTATTTGTACTAAGATCACGAATTCCATCACCTTGCTGGATCCCTTGAAAATGATGGAGAGGACTTTAAGTGCTAAGGACTATTGGAGAGAACCGTTTGAGTCTCTGAAGACTGGCGTGGTTTTTGAGAAGTATATCGTATTAGATGTGGAGTTTATTTCGAGAGGAACAATATACACATTTGCTGATGTACAAATTGCTCGGCTTTCAGATTTGGGTAAAAATGACCTGGTTTTTACCGTAAGAACTCATCTCGGAGACATTCTGAAACCTGGGGACTGTGCTCTTGGTTACCCCCTAGTTGGAGTAAACATTAATGCAATGGGAGTATGTTCGGATTCACTATCGGATGTTATCCTGATAAGGAAGGCTCGCGAACCAACAACGGAGGTTAAAAGGAAGAACAAAAGTCCAGAGTATGAAGAGTTCTTAAGAGACTTGCAGAAGAATCCTGACGCAATATTTAATCTATCGTTAAACAGTGGGGATAATGTTGACAACCAACACAGAGAGGTAGGCTCAGATATGCCAGGTAATAATTCAGATTTTGACTTGGAAGGTTTGCTTGCTGATCTTGATTTGGCTGATCAAGAGGATGGAGATGCCTCTACGAAACAGTGATAAAACGGCATTGACTAGGAATGTGATTTCTGACGTCAAAGTCATTTGTTGAAAGATCTTTGAGTACATTTTATATATGAACTTTCTTTAAGATCAAAGTTTCAGCTGCTAGAGCTAATTGAATCTGATTATCAATTTATAGTGTTCTACAGTTAGAAGACGACATCTGCAAATGACAAATCTAACATCTCGAAAACAGTTAAATTGACAATTTTATACCTTTTTAGTCATATATGTACAATAATGGGCAGAACTTGAACAGATACGACACAGAGGATAATGACAATTTGCAGGGAAAACCTTACAAAGTTTAAATGTTGAGCACCCAGTCTTTCTTCCTTTCATCTGGCATGCAGAGAAACATCTTTCTCCACAGGGGATCGTCATGAATATATCTTGTTGCCTTCACATATGATGCTCCATCTATTCCTTCTAGTGAGTTGAGCGCCTCCATACATCTTACAACATATTGAACTTGAGCAGATTGGCATCCACACCCATCGCCACTATCAGCAACTGAATCAAAGGACGCTGTGCAGCTCATCTTCTTCTCCAGTTTTTGCTTTTTAAAAGCTTTCTCTCCCATTATGCCCATGCCTGAAGTATGTAGAGAAAGATGTTTCTGGCTTCTCTTGGCTCCAGAAGTATCTTCATCTCCTCGCACCAAAAAGAACGTATCTCTATCTCCTTCGCTGAAATCATCAGACATTTTATCCTTGTTTGTTTCATACTCCCTGATGGATTGAATTTCGGGATAGCCAAAAATCATGCACAATTTATCATAATTTTTCAATCCTTTTTTTCTGAAACTTTTTGCTCTGCGGTATCTCTGCACTAAGAGTAAAAACCACAACTAGTTTACTGTGCTGATTGAGGTTCTTATCAAAGGTATGACCATATACATTTATCACCTCAAATCTCAACCAACGATAAGCAGAAAAGTGCAAGACTGGAGACACATACCGGGTACAACCTTCTCCATACATCATCGGTCGCACTAACTTCTCCTGTTACTGAATTGTACCGGATGTCTTTCTCCCTCAACAGGTTACTAAAATCACTCCATCGAACCCTTAAGTTATGATATTTATTTTTCAACTGGTAATATGTGTACTCCTTCCCTGTTCTTTTTCTCAAAGCCTCCGCAATACTTTTCCATGCTGCATTGGCAAAGGTTGTTGCTTGCATGGTCCCCTTTGCTATTTCATCAGCCATCAAATATATAAAATAAGATTCAAGCTTTTCTGTCCAAAGATTTTCCACTCCATCGATTTCGAGTGTTTCATCGTCGCCAACATCACAACCATGGTTTGAATCTGCCATCTGCAAATTCCCAATTCTTACAACTTTATAATTTATCAAGCAATTCTAATATCATATACAATACGTACAACCTGAAACAATGACCAAAGGGGGAAATAAGGTTAGGAAGGAGCGTAAAGTACCAGCTCTGGTAACCAATATCCTCTCGCTTAACTAGATGAGATCCGAGAACGAGAGAACCTAGGTTTTAATCATAAAACATCTCCAAGACGGCAACAAGGTAACAACTAGACAAATTAAAGTCACATGTTGATTCAGGACAATCAATGTATGAAGATAGTATATAACTCTATATGAGTAGGAAAAAAGCTTAAACAAAATATCTCACCTTTGTTAAAAAATTCAGTTTCATCTTGTAGATCCTAGAGGTATGAACACTCCACGTTTCTACGTTTCTCTCTCAAGCAAGCATCGGTGAGGCAAATCGAAACACATTTAATGTAATGTCGCTAACTATATCCAGATGAAAATATGAAAATCAGGTTGTCAAAACAAGGAGTTGCTTTAATCATGCACTGGGTTAAAGCAGGATGATTTAAAACAGAAAGGAAATAACCGACTAAATTGTCTCGTCTACAAACTTAAGTATAGAGCTCTCTTGGCCTCGCCAATCACCAATATCTCCAGGACCAATCTCACTAAAAGTCCGCCACAGTAATCCTCAATGACTCACAAACCTACTCAACTAAGACTCTCAAATCATTGCGAATACTTTTAGAGTGTTTAGCAAGCATATCAGGGTTCCTTGAGAAAGAATAATATCAACTTCCCAGCTACATGTGTTAAGCTTTGAAGCCTCTCCTTCACGATTGAAACGCACCATGCACATCACACCTCACAACTTAAGTTGGTTCGTTAGCTTTAGCCATACACATTCTATTGGACACAAGGGCGGAACTAGGGGGGGACCCAAGGGGTCCCGGTCCCCGCCAACTTTTTCTTTTTTTGCAAATTTATAAGGAAATTTTTTTAAATATACATAAAAACAGTAAAAAAAATTTACTTGATCCCTGTAAAAATTGAAATTTTTTAATTGGTCCCCCCTAAGAAAAAATCTTAGTTCCGCCCCTGATTGGACAATCACTATTTCACATTAACATTCCACTCCCTTGTTCCAATTCTTCCCCCAAAAGTTCAACCTGTCTCATTATCCAAACTTTAAACAATCAAATTTCCCCTACTACCTTCAAAAACCACCACCACTTATACGGGATCCTGCTACAAGCGGGGTATGGGGAGGTTTAAGATGTACACAACTTTATCCCTAATCTCGTAACTAGTACCTTAAAGGGTATTGTTCATGACTACTCCAAAGTCCAACAACCAACAAAAAACCAACCAAAAGCAAAGATCATATTCAATACAGGACTAGCAAACACCCATGATTTTAGTAAGCTCCTACTATGTATTTCCACAATGAAGCAACACCAAGTACACAATATATCAACATAAAATGAACTTCTTACATATTTATCTACATAGTATAGCCAGACAGTTAAATGATCAGACTCATGCTTACAAACAGCCATGATCAAACTGAAAAAGCTACTGATGAACAGAGAAATGCTCAAACATATATCAATTCAGAAGTATTTACAGCTAAATTCTTAACAAAAAGATTGTGAGTTAGAGTAACCTGATATTTACTCCATTCTCGGGATGAAATGGAAATTTGCGGGATCGCCAAACAAGATCATACAGTAGTTAGGTAGCAGTGGTTTGGAGCATGTGATCATGTGATTGTCGTATATCGGTATATGGGTATTTGGTCATGTGGGCCTCTCTATGTCTCTGTGGGTCGGGTTATGGACAAGCCCGATTTACATTACAACGTCATGCCATCATACAATAATTTTCACGTGTTCAGTCCTTACAACTAAGGTAATGTTTGAGAACACTTTTAGAAATAGCTTTTTTGTTTTTGAAATGAAAAAAACAGTTTTTAAACCAAAAATAGTGTTTGGAAATCCCTCCTAAAACTCATTTTTATAGAGAAATAAGAAGTGAAAATTTTCCACTTTTAAAAACAAAAAAAAAAACTGTTTTTTCTTTGACTATCCATAATCTAGAAAATTTATTGAGATTTATATAGCGTACATTCTACTCATTTGATTCGCATCGACATAAACTTTAATAATATTAGGAGTTTATAATTTTTTGACTTACCATTTTAATGATATTTGGGTTTAAAGGTCTCACAATAAACAGTTTAAAAACACTAGCCAAACACAGTTGTTTTTCTTAAAAGTGTTTTAAGAAACTATAAACAACAAAAATATTTTTGAGTGGTTAAAAACAAAAAAGGAAAAACATTGCCAAACAGGCCATGTAATAAAGTTTTGAATGTGTTATCTAAATGAAATTTACCAAGAATTTCAGAAAGATAGATATAGTATAAACAAGCTAAATTTCACTAGTTCATGTTTAGGATGTGATTAATTGGTACATTGAAACAACTATGTTACGGGGAATGCGATTGTAAGAATTCGAACCTAGGAACCCTCAAATAGATTGAGCTCCAAATTTTTAGGTGTTTGAGATGTATGCATAGAAAGTTTATTTTTTATTTTTTTTGTGTATATTGGAGCAAGTAGTAAGAGTTAACTCAATCTATTTGATTTAAATCAAAAAATTATTTACATCGCTAAAAGTTTAAGTTTTATAACTTTGTCAAATTAACGGTGATACTTATAGGCTAGGTTTTCATTAATTTAAATGAAGAATTTCTCTTTCCTCCTTTTTTAAGTAGTTGTTCATTCACAAACATATATATATATATGCTTTATAAGTATAAGATTTATATTGGACCTTTTTTCCTTAATTGGAACCTTTTTGGTGTCTAAGAATGTTTACCTTTTTTTGAGCTCGGAGTTGACCATCTTAATGGTTATGCAGTTGTCTTAAATCTACCACATACTCTTGAACTACTAATTTAAATGAATTGACTTGTTGTTTGTTGTTCATGTTAAATGATGCTTAACATGATACATACAATATATATAAAAAAAAAAGCACAAAGGTTAATACACAAAATCGTTATAAAGACATATTAATACAACAAAAAAAATATTTAACATTCATTAACGTGTTGACCTCCTAGCGGCATTGAACGGCCTATAGATAGCTCAAAAAGTTAGTATCGACAAACTCTTCCTTGAAGTAGATTCGAAGGCAATGGTAGGCTTTCTCTCGAAAGATATTTCCCCTTAAAGCCCTAACTTCTACCTTGTACTTCATTGTCATAATCAAATTGAGGTTGAGGATTGGCAAGTAGTGGTGACATATGTTTATAACGAAGCAAATTGAGCTACAAATCGCCTGCTAATATGGGTATTCAAATGTCAGAGAAGTACAAATAATTCACTTGTCCACCTGCTATATCACATGATGTATACTTCTTGAGGACCTCATGAGATCCATTGATACTCATCTAGTTTAGTTTATTTTTAGGTGCTTACACCCCCTTCATAACCCAAAAACAAAATATTGATGACTAAATTAAATTTTCTTGTAAGTATCATACAGTATTAGACACACTAACCAACGATATGTCGATATGTGGTATAGAGATTACTCACTTTATCCTTAACAATGTGGTGAGGGGTTTAATCCTTGCGATGGGAATGTAGCACAATTCTTGACCAACTGTTTACCTCTTATAAAGCACTTGAGGTGAAATGGATTAGTCATCACTTTCGATGGTGAAAACCTTTGTTAAACCAAAAAAACATATTGTGTGATAGAACACGAGAATTTTAAGAACTTGTTTTTTGTAATACCACACTAATTATTTAAAATAGATTTAATATACTTTTTAAAGATAATGATTTTCAAAATGACAACAATAAATTACATACTTGGATATCCAATCAGATTTCCCTTTTAATAGCATTAATTTCTATGTATTCATTGCAATCAAAAGGTAATCTTTCAAAAGTAGAAAGATATTTAATTTCCTTAATTGTTGAGTTGACACTTACACCCACTCCTAATCGACATGTTATAAAATTCACAGTTCTTGATATGATGTTTGAAAATTTTATATTTTAACCCTATAAGAAAAAATATGTTATGTTATGGTCCCTATGTGTACTCTTGGCTTATGTTAAAACATGAATACTATGAATAAACATATATCTTAATTTAAATAATTTATAAAGGATTTTTTCATATGATTATGATTGATATCTTGATGCATTTATGTAAATAAACCAAAAAAACAAAAGATTTATAAGTTAAGATTAACATTGGCGGTATGCGCTATTATAAACGTGTGTAAAAGCACACTCGCATTTAATAATCACGTGGTAAACTATTTACGTGCTACCTCCTTGAAAAGGTAAAATTTAACTAGTCCTACTAGTTATGTTTGTGTGATATTTGATACATATTAAATATTAACGCCTCCTTAATCTTTATCTATTGATCGTTGTGACATTGTAAGTGACTTCACAACGTGCATTTTATTTACATTCTAAAATAGAATTAGTAATACTTACAACAATAACATAAGGTGTATATATTTGAGAAGGGGATATACATGCATAGCCATGCAACTTATTATAAGTTTTATGTGTTACGTGTTCAAAATTTATCTCTACTAATTAAGTTAAAAATATTGACATATCTATGATCACCAACAATGGACAATAACCGACTTGGTATAAAATCGTATTCATAATATAAGTGCATATCTCGTTTGTGTCTATTTTGTTTTACGAGAGTTTTACAACAAAATTATACGTACAATAACACTAGTCTAATAAGTACAAGGGCATCAGGGCATGTATGTAAATTACACTCATGTGAAAGTGAAATGCAAATTGATTGTTCTTGAGTGACTAATGTAAAAACTTGACAATTATATATACACCTTCCATTTCCTTTATATTTATAGTTCAACAAGTTTGCAAACTCTATGACTTTTTTCTTCTAGTTATTGTATCCACAACTTTTAGATATCGACAATGACTAGACCACCAATGAACTCAAGTGTGAAAAGAGATCGTTGGATTCCAACAAGGTTAAACCTTTCAACAATGGAGAACATTCGAGCACGAGGATTTAGAAATAATAGGGGTAGGCTTGAAGGGAACAAGTCATACTTCCATGACTACACTTCCCCCACCTACTCATGGCTCCTCCCTGGTTGGCTTGCCGAAGAACGAATTGTTCCTAGTGGACGTGTCTATAAGGTATATCTTTATTTTTTATCGTCCAATATGATGCTATATTATTGTAATTAAGATCATGCATACAAGTATATTTGTATTGATTTTGGTTTGTCTTATTGTCATCTATACATTCGTTGTGTTTTCACTTTTCACATTAATAAATATAGAAGTAATAGTTTATATACGCCATTTTTTTCATTCAATATACATCTACTTGAAGTTAGTAGACTATTTATGAGAAGTTCAAACTAAGAACACGTTAGATATCTCATTTCATCCTTTAATTATTATAAAAACAATAGTCATACAATAGAGATCGTTGAATTGTACACAAACTAATGAAATGGTTTTTTTCACAATTTTTAAAATTTGATAAAACAATAGTTGGTGAGATAGCTTTCCTTCTTCTATAGGACATATTTATTTCTTAATTGGTGGCATTTTATATACAATATATACATTTATGTATAAAAATTACAAATGAACTATTTTTTATAGACGTATATGAGTATATGATGTATTTCCTTTTGTGGCAAATGTCACAATCTTTCAATACAAATCAAGCTTCTCAATTTTTCTTAATGATCATAGATTCCAATAGTCACAAAAATATAACTTTATTTTAGAACATAATATCTTTTTTGCTTTGTATAGTACTATTACGATCCTGCTGGACGACAATACCCGAGTAGATATGAGGTCGTGGAACAATGGGAGAAGTTGGGACTGATTGTTTTGGATGTTTAAATATCTAAGGTAAAATAAAAATGTCTTAATTTTCATATATACATGTACATATTATGTATAAGTAATTGTTAATTTTCAATTTATTGCCATTACAGGACCCTCGTGGAAAAGGAATCGTCGGTCGTTATAAGTTAGATATTATTTTGGCGGAGTCTTGTTTTGAATCATATAACAGTGAAATACTTAGTCTTTGACTATGAGTTGTCTAGTTTGAAACTTATATCTATAAATCAACAAGTTTGAAAACCTTTGTTGGGTTAAGTGCTCAAATATATCTTCGTACTTTGCAGGCCTTTTATCAACATCATCACAAATTTAATCTTGTTTGGCATGGCTCAAAGTCTCATGAGATATCTTGTGTTTTATATTTATATCCATATCACATACTTTTTCACTTGACTCCTATATGCATGGACTTGTTTACACTTTTTAACTTATAAACTTGTTACATAAAGGACTTCATATTTTAGAATAGGTTAAAATTGCACTATATGTGTGCAATATAAGTCTAAAACCACAAAAAGAATACTATCATTCCATTTAAGAAAAATAAGTTATAGGAAAAATTGAATGTGTGAAGTATAAAGTGAAATTATTGATACTCATTAAGTGTAACACAAAAAAGCTTAGGTTTCAATTAAAGTAACTGTATAATACTCGAAGATTAAGAAGAACGAGCACATTGTCCACCAACGCAGTCATTATCTTGTAGGTGAATTATCATATTTATCATCAACTATACGATTAAAGAAGAAACCAACTGATTTAGTGTCAAAGATAGTCGCACTTTTTGCTATGCACAAGGCAACAATGGGCAACAGATGAACCAAGTTATGAAGTAAAGAGTAAAGCAACAATGATGGCAACAAATTCGTTTTACTGTTGTCCAAAATAGTGAGAATCCATTTAAATAAAGGCCTAACTCGTGCTCATCGGCAATATTATGGAAGGAAAAATCCAGTTTGACCATCATTATAATATTTGATTGATGGGTTAGCGTGTTGGTTATGGTTGTTGCCAATTCATTATTAGGGTTTAGGGTTAAGGTTATGCTTTTAGTTTTAAATCGTAGTAGTTCATTTGATGTTTTGATTATTTTTGGCGACAATAGGTTAAAATTCTTGTATTTCTTAAGTTATGTGTTCATAGATATTGGAATTGAATATTGCAGATCTTAATCGAGTCTTTCAAGCTCATATAACATACTCAATTCTCGGTGGCTTTGAGTCAACTTACATGGATACACGATAAACGACAGATCATTCACAACCATTCAGCCGCATTATTTATACGTATGAAAAGCTCTCATTAAAGATGGATATGCCTCTAAATACAAGTCCCCATTTTTGTTACATTTAGAGTTTAGTAATCCTGATTGCCACCTTAACAACTATAAGTTAACCAAAAGTATGTAAAGTCAATTAGTTATTATTCTAAAAGAGTATATTTAAACTACTGCGGGTGAGACGATCATACAAAAATATTATGTTGAGACCAAACCCCACCCACTCTCCATCACTTTCCCTTCATAACCCACCTCTGTTGTCTCCAACACATCCACCATCACCACCCCATCCTCACCAGCACCCTCCACCTCTGCCCCCTCCCCAGTGTCACCCCATATTCCGAAGCCACCCCCTTGACGCAGTCCCGAGAACCCCTATTTCCTCTTATTCACGCTTCTCTCTCTACTCCCATTCCGGCCTCCACTTGTTTCCCTCCCCCTATCCTCCACCATAGTAACCCCCCCTCCTTTCCCACACCACACGCCACAACGACAACGATATGCACACCTCCTTATTTTTTTTCCGTCCACACCTTCGTTATGGGCCGCCAGATGCTTCACTCATGGATTTGAGTTGTTACCAAGGAGTAAACGATGTCCCACATTGTTCGTTTTCAGCAAAGTCCGCGGCGAAAACGAAAGTCGATGGGGTGTTTGTTCGTCATCAAAACCTCAATTCTTGCACAAGCAAATCATATTTAGTCCAAATAGAGGTCGAAATCGAGATCTACATTGAAAATCCAATGGGATGGTCATGACGACGGTTCTGATTAACATCGACGACTATAGCAAGGGTACGGGAAACTAGGGATTGCAAAAAAAAGGGTAATTTGGCCATTTCAAATACTTTAATAAACACCCCATTTAAGTTTTTGACTCTAGCTAGGTTACAGAAAACAATACATTTGCAAATTTCGGCTACATTGATCACAATATTTAGGGTTTCATATCATTGACCAAATACTCCGTACAAGATAAACATGAACATGATACACATGTCCACCAAATAACAATACACCCAAACAACCGCTGTCCCCAGCCCACCTCTCCTACGAAATTTCCCCTCCACATACAAAATAATCCAAAAATAATAACAAAATACACCAACAAATATCCACCTACTCAAACACGTCACCATACCCCCATCCAGCCGTCCATCCCAGATCTAATCTTCTAATCTCAACCGTCCGTTCCCTCCTTTTCGTCAATAAAATCTCTCTCCTCCACACAAATATCCACCAACCGACTCATACTCAGACACGTCACCACACCCCCATCCAACCGTCCATTCCAGATCTAACCTTCTAATCTCAGCCGTCCATCCCCTCCTTTTCGTCAATAAATTCTTTCTCCTCCACAGAAAACAATACTCATACTCAAAAAAACACGTCACCAGACCCCATCCAACCGTCCATCCCAGATCTAACCTTTTAATCTCAGCCGTCCGTTCCCTCCTTTTCGTCAATAAATTCTCTCTCCTCCGCGTTTCTTCCATCATTCATTTTTCATCTCTCTTTTATCTCTTCAACAATGGAAACTCCTCAAACCTCTATTTCTCAGATCTATGATTGTCCGTTACGTATTTTTATGTTCTGTGATTATATTCGTGGAGAGCGTTCGATGATCTATCTTCCGATGGTTGTTTCGACCGGTTTGGTTCGTGGATGATGGAGGAGATGATTGAGATTTGTTTTTATGGAGGAGAAGTGGTTGATACGAATTTGATGGTGAGTTTTCAGATCTGAGTTTTTATTTTTATTTTTTGATATGAGATCTGAGTTTTTTGATTTGTTTTGGTTTAGTATAAAGTTAGATTGTTTTGTTAGAATGATTAAACCTTAAATTTTTAGTTGTTTGGGAAATTTTGAAGTACTTGAGCATGAAATTAGTGAAGTTTATGTTTATTTGTGTTAAAATTAATTTTTATTCGTTTTAGGACAAGATCTGAACTTCTAAATGATTTTTTTTGTTTAAATAGCATGATTAGATGCTAGATATTGATTTGCTTGGCGAAATCTTGAAGTATTTACGCATAAACTTGTGGAACAAGTAATCTACATGCTAGTTTGATTAATTCTTGTTATTAATTGTTCAGTCGTATTTTCCAAGGAGTAAATCCGAGGTTCTTTATTGATTATATAAATTTTCTAGCTCATAGATGATGAATTTACATATTTTGTCGGACAAAACGATCTTTTTATAATTATTGGATACGAATTTGCTTATTTGATGCTTATATTCGATCGTAGATGTATTAGTTTGCTTAAGTAAATCTGGTATTTATTTCTGCGAATGATTGTTCTTACAGGATGCTGTTCTTCTCTGTTGGAATGAAGCCGATTTATCCGTCAAGTTTTGAGCGGTTCATGATTATATATTTCCGAAGAAATGATTTGTGTTTGTTGAATGGACGGTTCATCGTATGGGTTAGATTGCTCGAGAGCTTCAGATTGTGGTGTTAGCACGGATTGATGCGTTGATTGCCGTGGTTATTAAATCGATTGCGCAAGCTATGTGTCGATTGTTGTCTAATTGATATTGATTAGATCTGAACCTCGTTTTGAGACGAGATTCATTTCTAATTGTAAAGGTAATTTATGTTTTTGTTTGTGGTGTTACGAGTGAGGCGAGAGAAGGAAAAAAATGTCCGAGAGAGTAATTATTAGAGTTAGTCCGGCCTTTGCCATGTCGGGTGCGCTCGCTTGGCAGGTCACCTATCTTAATAAAAAATATTTATTTTGCGTCTTTGGAGGGAGACGGTACGGGGATTTGCCCGACTCTCCCTCCCCCTTGTGTGTGCCTGCGTCTCGTTTCGTGTTTGCTGGCTTTGTTTTTCCACCCCATCCGCCCCCACCCCCCTAAAAAAATACGACAGAACATTGCAACGCATATTGAGCGAACACGATCAGCTAACGGAGCATGCACCAACGTTTCAAGGTATATCCTATCCCAACTTGTTCAATAGTCAACTAGTATTGCAATTGATGTCTTTATAAGCATTTTAGATGTTCCTTCATCAAGATAGCAAAGTATGGTCACAATGTCTAACTAAACTTACCCAACTTTGCTTCATAAACATGTTTATCATTGTCAATATTGTTCAACAGTCCATCGGCTAAAAACATCACTTTAGTTGAACTTATCCAACTTTGCTTTTTAAACATGTTCATTGTCGATATTGTTCAACAGTACCATCTGCAAATATCGTCGTGTGTGGTTGTAATGTGGTCACAAACATCATTAGATGCTGCTTTTCCATGTTCCATGTTACAGAATCTGTAGTCGTTGCAATTTTATCGTCTTAGTTATCGCTCAATAATAAGAACACCACTTACATATCTTGTCTATGCACAATTCCCAAGTATAAGGAACTTCCACACGTGATACAAGTCTATAACCTAATTGGAATGCCCTAATAGTTTTTGCAAGGACTCCATTGAGCTTCAAAATATATGCATCAACACATCAATTAAGAGTAGTCTTCACTGATATGACCATGTACCATTCAATTTCATTGTGGCCGTGTTGTTAATATAGTTCTGTTGAGCACTTTGTCTTTGGTTGATAAGAATCCATTGCTCAGTTTGAGCGGTTATGAAACATGTTTAATGTTCTGAAAAATCGCTTGGATGGTTGCCTTCCTCTCCGTGTATACTTGTAATACGGGCACCGGAAAAGCTGATCTTCTTGTAGTCCTCTGTTATGTTAAACTGGCTGTATGTCCAGTGTAGTATTGTACGTTCTTCGAGCTTAGAAGTATCAGTTGGAATGTATCCTTCCAAGGATTCAGAGATGGTCCGGCCAGAAAAACTCTTTTGGTGGTTGATTCTAGTTCCGAAGCTGTTGCAGTTGTAACGGGTTGCTGGTTGGAGGTGTCTGCACGAGCTGCTGAAGACGAGGATTCATTGTTGCCTACATGGTACTGACCACTATTACTGTCAACCTATCTTTGTAGTTTCGTCAATTTGCAGTGGTTGGGTTTGCTCTGTTGTATACTTGTATCTGACATTTTTGCATTGAATTTCAGGTGATGTGATGAATCAAATTGCGCTGAAGATCGACTTGCTACTGTTGCTGAAAACCTGAAGTTTTGATTCTTAGCTTGGGCGGGAAAATCTCGATGATCTGCAAATGCTGGAAGATCAAGCGAATTTTCAGATGAGGATAGTCGAGTAGAACTGCTATAATGTCCATGGAGGATCTGCAATTGTTGGATCGTCAAGCTACAATGCAGAATGATCTGCAATTGTAGGATGGTCAAGCGATAATGTTGTAGAGATGATCTCGTTCACCAGAATCTTGGTTGCTGAACTTGTTCTTTCAATTATGGTGAGCAATTCTGTTTTTTCTGGTGGCCGTTGGTTCCGATATGGTTTTCATTTCATCTATTGTTGACGCGAAGCAAATTAAGTCGTCTTTATAAATTTATTTACCATTTATTGTGTTTGTAGATTTTTTTTGTACTATTTTTCCGTAGAATAGTCATCTTTTATACCGGTTCAAATAAATAGTCAATTGAATAGTTTGTTCTTATGAATGGCTGGCTAGTGTCTGATTAGCACATTGTAATGCTAAAGACCTGTACTTCCATTTAGTTAAATTGTTGCAGTCTTCAATTTCTAAGTTGTGGATTTTACCAGTTTTAGGGATAGTTGGCAATTGGAAACAATTTTGCACTCTCAATTTCGATAGTAAATTATGGGAGTTAGTTTTGTTTTAGTGATAGCAAGTGTCTTACCGCAGTGTTTGTGGACATTTGAGATGCAGCTAGTTAAATACGTTTAAGAATAATGGACCTCCATCATCTGCTGGTTTGAAAGTATTAAGGACCTCACATCTGGTTCTTTATTTAACTTTTCTACCTTTTGCAGAGGTATAGGGTAGAGTAGCTTTTCTCTACGCATTGTTTCTTTTTTTTCTTTTAAATGTTTCTTTTATATACCAATTCATACTTAATTTTGTATAAAAACTTCTTACATTTTTAGTGAAGACCCAAATATAAATTTGACAAAATATTATTACTATTATTTTTTGAAATTTTAAATTAACGAATATGTTTGGGTTATCTATATTGAGCACTGCAAAGCACTGCAGTGTTCTTCTCTAAAATAAAGAACCTCTCCCTTGTTAGACGGATATGAGTAATCCTTCTGTGAATTCAGACTAGTTAATTGAAATTTAAAAATTCGCATATTTTGTATTATTATATTTTAGTGAAATATAATATATAAATCAAGCCATAATTTTAGATATAAAATGACTAAAATGGGCAAGTTCCTTTGGGGTATTTATGTTGAGCGCTGCCTTGCAAGTTTATATTCACATTTGGTAAATTGGATCTAAATTTCTAAATTAAATGAGACGACATTACAGAACTGCTGCAAAAATACGGAAGAACTATTAAAAATCTGTTTCGTGTGGCAAAGCATGTATCATGAAAAATTATGGGGTTCAGTATTGGTTGCATTCAGGCATGATTTTTGTACGTGAAGGTTGCGTTGGTGATTTATAGAAGTAAAGGTAGCCTGGAAGTTGTGAAATACTGTCTGGCCTGGGAAACGTCTGCTTACTGGCTCAAGTTCCTTCCGTATTACTACTTTCCTATACGAATGGGTTCACGTTAAATTGAGTTTAATAGTATGCGTGCATGTCTGTTGAACTAGTAAGCTCTAATTGGTAAGAGCGCCCAGGTTGAGATCCTGGGAGGTTGGTGGTTCAAGTCCACCCTGGTTCTTTTTTGTGTTTGGTTTGAACTGCGTTATTTTTTTGAACAGTCACCACCACAAATTACAAATACAAGAATCGGCCCATTTATACTGTTTGCTAGTCCTAGTAATGATAGTGGTGTGTGGTTAGCTGTAGAATTTTTGTGATAATAGTTTATATTACACTTTGATTAGACCGTTGTAAAAACAAGTCCATTATACTATGTTCAGGTGGAAAGGCTTATTGTTCTCGACTACTTCTGAATTGTAGGTCGAATTTTATCGACCATGCAGCCTGCCATATGCAACCCCAGAACACAGGACACACCAACACTTGTAACAATAAAATTTTATTCTATGCTAAGTTTTTTTATATCTAAGTACAAAGTTGAATTTCTGGTTAATATAAAAAATAATTTTTTAAGAATCTTGTCATAATTATTAATTTAATATAAATGTCAGTTTTGTGGACTATAACCAACGCAAAAATCTCGTTGCGAGAACATAACCCGAAGATTGACAAGAGACATCTTGAAATCTCGTTGCGAGAACAAGAAGTTTGGCAAAAAGTAGACTAGACATTATCCAAACACACCGAAAAACTATCAAGACGGAGGAATGACATTGTAAATTTGTAATATGCTATGATTATACACCACTATACCCTAGGAGCATGTTTGGTCACTTTTGGAAATTTTCCGGAAAAAAAAAAAAACAAAAATGGACCCAAAACGCCGGTTTTTGTAGACAATAACCCATGCAAAAATATCATTTCGGGCCCTGGAATGAAATAAGACGATAACTGGCAAGAGACATCCTAAACATATATAATGAACAATGAACCCAAGAATTTAGTAAGAAGTAGCTTAAGCATACGCCAAACAATTGATTTTGTCTATTATGCACATTCTCGAATCGAGCGCAAATAAGACCGTCAAACTTTCAAGACGGAGGAATGACATTGCCATATGTTACAATTATACTTTACTATACCCTAGGATGTGTTTGGCCACTTTCTGAACATTTTCCAGGAAATAAAAAAATCGACCAAAAAAGTCTGTTTGTGTGGACTATAACCCACGCAAAAATCTCGTTTTGATCCCCGGAATGGATCGGACGAAAATTGGCAAGAGGTAATCCAGACATACATAAATGAAGAATGAAATAAGTAATTTGACAAAAACTACCTTAGGCATAGGCCAAAACCATTAATTTTGCTCATTATACACATGCTCGAATAGAGCGCAAATCATAGCATAAAATATCAAGACGGAGGAATGTCATTGCGATATGCAATATTTATACTCAAATATACCCTAAGAGCATATTTGGTAAGTTTTGGAACATTTTCCGAAAAAAAAAACAAGAATCAACCCAAAAACCCGATTTTTGTGGACTATAACCAACACAAATATCTCATTTCAGACCCTGAAATGGCAAGAGGCACTCTAGACATATATAACTGAAGAATGAAACAAAAAAATTGGAAAAAACTTGCTTAGGCATAGGCCAAACCATCGATTTTGTCCGTTATGCACATGTTTGAATCGAGCGCAAATCACACTCTAAAACTGTCAAGACGGAGGAATGACATTGCGATATGCTATAATTATACTCCAATATACCTTAGGAGTATGTTTTGTCAGTTTCGGAACATTTTCCGGAAAAATCAAAAACCGACCCAAAAACTCGGTTTTCGTGGACTATAACCAACGCATAAATCTCATTTCCGGCCCCGAAATGAAATCGGACGAAAATTGGGAAAATGCATCCTTGACATATATATTAAAGAAAGAAACATGAAATTTGGCAAAAAATAGCTTAGGTATAGGCCAAACCATCGATTTTGTCCGTTATGCACATGTTTGAATCGAGCGCAAATCACACCGTAAAACTGTCAAGACGGAGGAATGACATTGCAATATGCTATAATTATACTGTAATATGCACTAGAAGCATGTTTGGTCTTTTTCGGAACATTTTCCGTAAAAATAAAAAAATCGACCCAAAAACCCGGTTTTTGTGTACTATAACCCACGCAAAAATCTCATTTCGGGCCCAAAATGAAATCGTACGAAAATTGAGAAAAGACATCCTTGACATATATACTGAACAATGAAACAAGAAATTTGGCAAAAACTAGCTAAGGCATAGGCCAAACCATCGATTTTGTCCGTTATGCACATGCTCGAATCGAGCGCAAATCACACCGTAAAACTATCAAGACGGAGGAATGACATTGCGATATGCTATAATTATACTCCAATATAGCCTAGGAGTATGTTTTTTCAGTTTTGGAACATTTTCCGGAAAAATAAAAAACCGACCCAAAAACTCGGTTTTCGTGGACTACCCACGCATAAATCTCATTTCGGGCCCCGAAATGGAATCGGACGGAAATTGGGAAAATGCATCCTTGACATATATACTAAAGAAAGAAAGAGGAAATTTGGCAAAAATAGCTTAGGCATAGGCCAAACCATCGATTTTGTCCGTTATGCACATGTTTGAATCGAGCGCAAATCACACTTTAAAACTGTCAAGACGGAGGAATGACATTGCGATATGCTATAATTATACTCCAATATACCTTAGGAGTATGTTTTGTCAGATTCGGAACATTTTCCGGAAAAATCAAAAACCGACCCAAAAACTCGGTTTTCGTGGACTATAATAACCAACGCATAAATCTCATTTCGGGCCCCGAAATGGAATCGGATGAAAATTGGGAAAATGCATCCTTGACATATATATTAAAGAAAGAAACATGAAATTTGGCAAAAACTAGCTTATGTATAGGCCAAACCATCGATTTTGTCCGTTATGCACATGTTTGAATCGAGCGCAAATCACACCGTAAAACTGTCAAGACGGAGGAATGACATTGCGATATGCTATAATTATACTCCAATATGCCCTAGAAGCATGTTTGGTCTTTTTCTGAACATTTTCCGTAAAAATAAAAAAATCGACCCAAAAACCCGGTTTTTGTGGACTATAACCCACGCAAAAATCTCATTTCGGGCGCAAAATGAAATCGGACGAAAATTGAGAAAAGACATCCTTGACATATATACTGAACAATGAAACAAGAAATTTGGCAAAAACTAGCTAAGGCATAGGCCAAACCATCGATTTTGTCCGTTATGCACATGCTCGAATCGAGCGCAAATCACACCGTATAACTATCAAGACGGAGGAATGACATTGCGATAAGCTATAATTATACTCCAATATACCCTAGGAGTATGTTTTGTCAGTTTTGGAACATTTTCCGGAAAAATAAAAAACCGACCCAAAAACTCGGTTTTCGTGGACTACCCACGCATAAATCTCATTTCGGGCCCCGAAATGGAATCGGACGGAAGTTGGGAAAATGCATCCTTGACATATATACTAAAGAAAGAAACATGAAATTTGGCAAAAACTAGCTTAGGCATAGGCCAAACCATCGATTTTGTCCGTTATGCACATGCTTGAATCGAGCGCAAATCACACCGTAAAACTATCAAGACGGAGGAATGACATTGCGATATGCTATAATTATACTCCAATATACCCTAGGAGTATGTTTTGTCAGATTCGGAACATTTTCCGGAAAAATAAAAAATTGACCCAAAAACTCGGTTTTTGTAGACTATAACCCACGCAAAAATCTCATTTCGGGCCCCGAAATGGAATCGCACGAAAATTAGCAAGTGGTATCATAGAAATATATACTGAAGAATGAAACACGAAATTTGGCTGAAACTAGCTTAGGCATAGGCCAAATCATCGATTTTGTTCATTATGCACATGCTCGAATCGAGCGCAAATCACAACATAAAACTATCAAGACGGAGGAATGACATTGTCATATGCATAATTATACTCCAATATGCCCTTTGAGCATGTTTGGTCTCTTTCTGAACATTTTCCCTAAAAGTCAAAAATCGACCCGAAAACCTAGTGGTTTTTGTGGACTATATCCACGCAAAAATCTCATTTCTGGCTCCAGCATGGATTTGGACAAAAATTGGCAAGATGCATCATAGACATATATAATGAAAACTGAAACAAGAAATTTTGCAAAAAGTAGTCTAGGCATAGGCCAAACCATCGATTAAGTCCATTATTCACATGCTCGAATCGAGAGTAAATCACACCGTACAACTTTTAAGACGGAAGAATGACATTTCGATATGCTATAATTATAATCCAATATACCCTAGGAGCATATTAGGTCACTTTTGGAACATTTTCCGGAAAAATCAAAAATCGACTAAAACCCCCGGTTTTTGTGGACTGTAACCCACGCAAAAATCTCATGTCGGGCCCCGGAATGGAATCGGACGAAAATTTGCTAGAGGCATCCTAGACATATATACTAAAGAATGAAACAAGAAATTTGGGATATTTGAAATTATAGAAGCTATACGATTCGATACGTATTAAAATAGTAATTTATTATATCAAAATTGTTTGATGATTAAATTTATTCTTTAAGAGATATTTGAAAGTCACAAACTTATCTCGAAAAAGGAAAACGCCATATAATTTTATGTCAGAGGGAGTATGTATTATGAATACCAATTAAGATCACATGTTCTTAGTTTCGTTATATACTTATATGTCATGTCTTCTTTTTCTACATATCATCAATTTTTTAATTAATCAAGCAGACAAACACTATTGAGTGTAATTTTGGCTTATATCACAAGTTAGTGTGACACATTTCAAAAGCAATGAAACAGTAGATGGAATAGTAAACGAGACATATGATCTGTACTGTTCATATTCATACTTCGTATCGAGGCTTAAGACCACAATTCTTATTCAGAAGTACTCCGTACATATATTCCAATGTAGGCTCCTTTTTCACGAATCGTTTGATACGGAATGCTTGTATTTCAATGGCAGAAGCTTAATTAACAAATGTCAAGAGTGTTATTGCTATCTTTCTTTGTTTTTTCGTTGCTCAGTAGATTGCGTACTTCAAAACATGAAAATGACTACGATCAAGCATTGATACCTCCCACTTACAGAAAATGCCACACACGTAGCGCGCATGTCTAAATTCGTCCGCGCTCCCAGGACCTTTTGGGTACTTGAGTCACCACAAGTCCCCGACATGAAGGATTATGCGCATGGATGCTAACTACGAATGGATTTGGGCTATCAACGGGATTCATGTTAGTGACCAATTCTAGTTTCTATATCAACTACCTTCCCAATGTGCTGCAGAGTGCGGAGTATTTTCTCTGATTTTGGGGTGCTACAATTTCCCACGTTAACACGAACGAGGCCAAATATTTTGAGTTGAAGCACACAAGTTACGAATCAAGTAAAGCCACCACTCAGCAGAAGGTGCCGAGTTTGAGATCGGAAACTTCCAAATATTCGGTCATACATAAAGACCAGACTTATCTTAACGCGTAGAGACCCACATCCGAATACTTTCCACAACACAGGAATGCTTTACCAACTCGTATGGACCAAAAATAAATAAATAAATGAATTACATTAGTGAAAACAACAGCTTGAGTAAAAATTTGACATTATTCAGCAAAGTAATGCTTTTTCCTTCTTTGTATCAAATAAATATGCTGTAGTTCAGCCAAGATACGGAATATGGGTAGCGAAAAATATACTACTAGAATATGGTGAACAAAATTTCCCAGAATCTATAATTGCCGGGACAAGGAATACATTCCGCAAAAAATAACAAAACTCATGGGAAAAATATTGAGGATCGATCAAAAAAGGGCAAAAGAAAGGACTGCTTCGGTCAAGGGATTCTCAAGAATGAGAATCAGGGCTCTCAAAATGAAGCAAGTCCAGCGAAGGAAGATGTACATAGCTTTGACGTGGGACGAAACAGATTTACCAAAAGAGTTACTAGTGTCAATATGGAGCAGCATATACCAAAGGGTAATTGAACGGCCTTCAAAAGATGTGGCATACCCTTTGTTCTTGAATTTATTTCCTATATTCGAAGAAAAAGAATATTTGGTTTTCTAAGTCCAAAAAATTGTCTCTCTCACCATATAAGTCACAAGTTCCCGCAGCAAAACTTTCTGTACAGCTCATAGGGTCCTGAAAGCAGACATCCTCCTTTCAAGTTTCAGCCTTCTGTTGGTATCAGTGTTTAAGGGCTTCAATAACCGCTCTTTTTCAATTTCTGACTGTAGTGAGGACTGCAAGCGCCTAAGATGACCATTGCATTGTTTATGGCCGGTGACTTTTGAGCTGTTGAGATTCTTTTCTTCTGGAGTCACCCTTCTCTGATAAGGCGAATGCCACTTGGCTTGTAAGTAAGCCAGGGATCTCCATGGGGGAAAAGGCATAGAGTTCTGCTTGAGAGAAACCCTAGCAGCTTCAGCCATTACTTGGAGAAACTGTTTCAGCTTCGTCAAAGAGCCCACAAAAACAACCGGAAGAGACTTCAAAATCTTGTCATAGGATTCAACAGCTCTTGCTATCTCAAAGTGGCTCCTGAAGTCGATATCTATTATCAAACGCTCTGAGCTTCCATCATTTAAGTAGTTCACAACATCAATATATTCATGATCACCTACACGATAGGGAAAAGAACAGTAGCCAATTAGTTAACGACTTTACCAAGTTAACTCCTAATCAACTAGTTCCTTGCATCACTCTGTGAAGGTACAAAACTATCAAACACATACGAGTTTCAGATTGTACATTTTCCATATAAACGGAGAGATTAGCATGCCTTGCAATAGGTAAAATTAAGGTCCATAGGTGAGCTGCATACTGCCAACTAATAAGACAGCGCATTCTATTTGTCTTTTACCCAACATTGGGCAATGGTATGGATAACAAACAAGCTCACATAATTGGTTTTAAACAGTAAGTTGTTGTCCCACTCTCCCTCAAAGTTTCAGCCGAAATTAACCAAAACATACAGCAGACAAATGTTAGACAATTCTATCAAACCACTAACTTAACCAACCCTCCCACTGCATTTTCTGCTATTATCCTACTTGAGGATACCCACTGAACCTCCCAGACATAGAAAGACTACAGATATATCAATGATGACAGTGACATAGAAAAAGGAGATCAGAAACCAAAGAAGTGGGCTTCATAAAGAGTTAACAGATACTGCATACTGGAGGCAAAATTATCACGGAGTATTTGACGCAATGGTTAAATGTGATTCTTAAAAGACTTTGAATGCGATAATGTGAAACATACCACCAGGCACCTTGTTACAGCCTTGCCATTTGGAACTACACACTGCAGCATCGTAGCCCGAAGATCTCAGGAGCTTCACCAAAGAAAAGCGGATACAGCTGCCATTGCACAGACCAGACTTGACAAACTGAATGTCCTTATCCCCCATAGACAGCAGAAGAGACTGAACCACAGATTGTAGGTCACTCTCAAATAGATCCACGGAGCGCTTAAAGAACTTCACAAAGACAAGTACCAAATTATAAGCATTTCCCCAAGTATTTAGCATAACAGCTAAACAGCAACATGTAAAAACCAAGAGAGAAATTTAAGCGAGTAACAACAAACTTTACCACATAGCAAGCCTCCCCTTAAAAAAAAAAAAAAAAGCAGAAATTCAAGATAAACGAGGTGAAATCGTATCTTTAGCTTTCATCCCATGGGCGTCAAGATACAACCAAAAACATACAGTAGAATTGTAGACAAGAAAAAAAAGAGAAAAAGAAAACAGGACACATGAATAGTTCACTTAAAAATAATGTTTTTTTTGCAAAATTTAAAAGTCAACAATATAATGCACGGAAATCAGTCGAAGCTAATCTAAACTCAATCCGTTTGCCCATGGAATTAAACAACGTATACTATTCTATAAACTAATAACCAAACATTCACAAGAAATTCATTGTATGTAATAGACAACTTACTCCACAGAGACCATAAAACAGGAAAAGATATGAATGGAATTGAAAACATTTAACTGTTACTGTCAAAATAATACGGCAATATTAAAAGCTCAAAAGACCGGAAAACAGCAAGAGCAATACAAAATATATCTCAATCACCTGAATATGAAAACTATAAAAGTAAGACCGAATCGAAATCCCTCGTAGTCAACCAAGTAAATTTGAAGAATGATTCACACATGAAACACAATACATTCGAAGTTATTAAACTCAGAATAATCTCATCTGACACCAAATCACATGTGAAGTCCATATTCTTCCAAAATACCAGCAAATCACACGCAAAGTCCAAATTCTTTATAGATACAACTAAATTCTGACACGTATCCGTTCTTCTCAAGTGTATAACCTGCAGAATACCTACCTAAACCTAATTAGACCAAATTCAAAGTCGCAGCTCCAAAACAGTTTTTTAAGAAAGAAAGTACTTCTCATCAAGTTCGCTAAAAATTAATCTCGTCAGCATAAAAGAGAATTAACATCAAAATCTTTTGAGCAACAAATATTTCAGAGTCCATTCACCTAAAATAGAAACAAATTCAAAGCATATTTCCTTTTAAATCAAAATCTCGCATAAAATACACAGATTCTAGCAAATTACATTAAATTCAATCAGCATTCGGAAACACCGGATATTTCACAAACTTTAAAGTATGTTACAAAAATCAAATGCAAATTCAACAATCCTAAACTCCATTCAAACTTAAACTCCAAAATCATCATCACAGCTCAAATACACAAAACAAATTCGGCAAATTAAAAGCAAAACAAGTCATAAAATAAAATAGAAAAAAAGTCAAAGCAAAGTCGCAAGTAAATCATTCCTTCTCAACTTCTTCAAAATTATTCGAGCAACACAAGATCATTACTAGCTCAAATACACAAACTATGAGCAAAAATTAATCCCATTCACTAGAAAAAATCTGCTCAGCATACAAAAACACAGTGAATATCTCACAAACTTTTAAGCCACTAAAACCGACTATTCTTCACATTAACTCACATGCAAATCCTAAAATCTTCTCAACTTCGTCAAAACTACTTTAAAAATTCAACATCACAGCTCAAATACATGAATTAGTAGCTAAGGTATACCAAACTAATCACATAATTAACATTTCTCGACTAAATTAAGCAACAAAAGTCGCTTCTTCAAACCTCCACAGAATCATTCTACATCATAGCTCAGAGCCTCAGATACACAAACAAACGACAACATTTCACCAAATTAACCGTAATTGTGCTAAATTAACAACAACAAAAAAAAATTAAACAGAAGAGAGAGAGAAAAACAAATTTAGAAAAAAAAAACTACTTAACAAATTCAATATCACAGCTCAAATACTCAAATTAGTAGCTAAAAAGTAAAAGCACCAAATTAATCACATAATTAACATTTTTTTAAGCAACATAAATCCCTTTCTCTCAAAATTATACTACATACACAGATTCTTAGCTCAAACACACAACATTACACCAAATTCCACCAAACTAACCTTAAAACAACCCTAATTCAGCTAAATTAACCATAATCAAAACAAAAGGAAAGGAGAGAGAGAAATATATTACCGAGATTTTATCGGCGAGGAGGTGAAGATCGGAGAAACCAGAGTCGCTGTCGCTACTACACCAAGAGTCAGCACCGCTACTCCCATTCTCCAGAAAATCACTCACCATTACCGCCAAGTCGTGCTCGCTCTCGTGGCTAAACTCCCTCTCTCTCCTCCACACATCCCCCGCCACCACCGCCCTCGCCACCCCGCAATCCATCCCTCCTTCCTCCTCCTCCTCCTCCGCCGCAGGGTGTACTCTCGCCCGCCGATCAAACCTCAAATTCCCCAGCTTTCTAACCTTCCTCTCCCAGAACAATTGCAACAAACTCTAATTTTGATCCATAATATTGTCCAAATTAATAAAATTTGTCCAATCTTATCATATCATATCAAATTGTAACGAACTCGTGAATTTTCTCGAGTCGTATCAAATTGAATTGAATTGAAACGAACTCGTAATTTTTTTCGAGTCGTATCGAATTGAATGAAGCTGAATTGAACTGAACTGAATTGAATTGAATCGATACGAGTTTCGCTATATCGTATCGTCTTATTTATAAGGTTAGGTGTGCAATACAATGTTGATTAGTTAATTAAATTGATTGATTAATTTTGTTTTGTTTTACTAATTTTTTTTTAATTAATTAAAAATGTGAGAGTTTGTTATAAGTTTGTTATTGTTAGGAATGCAATGGGGGATGATCCAAAGGGCGTGTTTGGATGTAGGAGAGAGATAAAGAGAGAGAGAGAGAGAGATTTGATATGAAAGACACAAAGGATGAATGAATGAAGAGAGAAGAAGGCAAAAGAAGGGGGGAAAGTCATTGTTCATTTAAAGGAGGTGAGGTGTAGGTGGTTAAGGGAGAGAGAGAGAGAGAGTTTTTAAGTGGACTAATTTGCCCTTGGTTTAGCTAAGAAGTTAATTAGGAGTCTAATTGTGAACGGTTTTGGGTTTTTACAGTGCGGGGTTTTTGGGATGAGATTTTGAATTTGGACGGTAAAACTGCCAGATTCCCTGCCGCCTCTTTACTCTCATCGTCTTCCTTTTTTAGTTGGTGTGTATACAAAGGGGATTATGTCATTATGGTTAAAAACTGAAAAAGATAAAGTAGTGTATTATGAACAATTGTATTAGTTTTCTTTTTTGTTTGATTGGATAGCTTTCCATCAAATAATGGGTATAATGGGTCTAATGTGTATAAAGTTTTTCATATTAGATTTTTTTTTATTTTAGCTAAGAGTAGGCAGTCTTTACAATGCTTGTAAAATGATTTTTTAAAATGAATTTGTGATTAAATTTGTTTTCAAGTTAAAATTAGACCGTTTGTTTAGACAATTTATTATAGGCAACAGCTGATGGTAAACTTTTACAAATGATATCAATTTAATCATGTGAGTGATGTGATAATGAGGTGAGTATGTGGTTAGGAGAGTATAGGTCAACTATTTTGCGAGGGAAGATATTCGAGAGATTGTGACAGTATGATAAGTTTATAATAAATATATCGGTGAGACAATTACCATTATATCAATAAGGTCTTTTTCTTTTTAGGTTATTACAAGAAACGTATGGATTGGGGTGTTATGATTGTGACGATGGAAGACCGGTCAATATGTGGGCTATAAAACTTGTGATACTATTGTGGTAAGTTTTTACAATTAGAAATTCAATCTAAATCTTAAAAGCTCATTTTAATTTTACCATATTACTCAAAAGAAAAGTAAAACCCAAGGACAAGGGGGGAAATTGTGGTCAAAGTAAACTAACAAGGATAAATGAAAAGATATGTACAAGATGGCAACATGATGACATAAAATAATTGGAGCAATAAGATAATTGATTGTTATGCCTTGGGGAGCAAGGTGAAGTTTGGATTACAGTGGAGGGAAAAATGGCATCTTGTATAATTAAAAGCATTACACTCTGGAAAGCTCCTTTTAAATGATTGATCTCTGATTGGTTGTTCGGGCTATTTGGTTCCTGACGCGCCTCCCACGGCTCCTCCAAAGGGAAGATCACAAGTAAATTGGGGTGTTTTATGGGGCCCAATATCTTTTTCTCTCTTTTGAAGACAAATGACGACATTTTACACCCTTTGTGTGGGACCCAACTTCTCATGACTTGCGCCTACTCATTTGTCTAACAAACCTTTAAAAAAGACAAAGGAAAAAAGAATTGTCTCAGCCTCTCAGGAAGCTTGGTAAAGTACTCCATTTCAATCACAGTTGTAGACCTGTTCGATTTTATACCATTTCAATGGGCAATATACCCAAATTCACTGATTACAAAAATTTGAGAAATCGTGGCTGTGATCAACGTGATTTTTAACGAGCTCATCTGTGCTTAAGTAATCGTTTTGTTTCTAGAAATGTAGGATAAGCAATCGGATGATGACATAACTCGATAAATGATCTCCATTTAACTTAAAATTATCTAAGTTAATCAGCTAAAGTTTAAATAATTTGTAACAGGACAAGAAGTTTCAAGTCTAACAATAAACATTGTGTCTTATAGGATAGTATCATAGTAGTGTACAATATGTGTATTGACATTATTACCTCACTTTTCCTCTCCTCCCCCGCAAATTTTTTATTTTTTTTTTTAAGGTAAGAAGGGGAGGGGAGAGTATTACTTTTCATGGCCTCGTTCGCAGGTTTCAAAAAAAAAAAAACAATATTACCTTCCTTTGAAATGTTTTTGGACAAGTATCGAGAATTTTATCCCTTTTTTAAAAGGAAGATGATACATGTCCACCCGTAGCCACCCTTCCATTTTTGATTTTTAAAAATTAAAAGAAAATTAAAAAGGTAATGTGAGGGGGTGGGTGTTAAAGTGATAACCACTTGGTAGGTGAGTATGAATTTCCTTTTTAAAAACATATAGTTAATTTTGGTCAATAACAGTGTTATTTTTACTACTATTGAAAGATAGAAAACAAAGAATTGAGCTTTACAATAAGCATGAAATGAAAAAAAAAAAAAAAGATGAGAAAGCAAAAATATGGCATAAATGTTGTTTTGGATAGAAGAAGTAGATGTGCAAACTATGTATAGTTATGAGTTAAGCCTTCTTTAAGAAAATCTTATACTCCATATAAGCTTATGTAGATAAATTATATATCTTTTAAAGGTTAAGGGTGTGTTTGGTAAAACTGATTGAAAAGGTGATTAAAACCTGAAAAGGTACTTGAAACCTGAAAGGTGACTAAAACTTTTTCAGATGGCTGGGATTTTTTTCCAGATAACTCAAGTAGCTTATTTTTTTCAGGTAACTTAAATGTGTTTTAGGTTGTGTTACAAAACAACTTTAAAATTTAAGGTGACTGAAATATTGGTCAAATAAGATAGACTAGTCAAATAAGATGACTGAAAGACTTACCAAACATACCCTAAATCTAACATAAGAGAATTATCACTTCATGGTCGCCACATTTACCGTCACTAGTCAATACCAGGAAGGAGCAGCTATGATTTGGAGAAACTGGGTATTTATGCTTTGTGCTACAGATTGACTAATCCAAGTTGACGGCCACCATATAAGTCAATGTAATGGATTAAATTTAACGACAAAAATGTAGCAAGTTTTTGTTCTTAAAAATATTGTAGTACTACTATTGTTTTTTAGCCCTAAAAAATGAATATAACCGAGTCAACCAAACTCCCACTGATCCAGATGCAGAAAAATTATTATATAAATCATTGCTGATTTTTAGTTGAGCTAACTTGCTGGGTGACCAATCTGCCTAGCAGCACCTTATCCAACTCGATGGATTGTAATTGAATTATTCTTTTTCTATTGGATCCTAATCTTCTAGTTCAACCGAAATTCCTAGTATCACAGTGCAGCTAAGAGAAATGCTTCTTCAGTATCAAGGAAACCATATACTACTTGTTAGAAGAGTATTAGTAGACGAGACAACTTGTTTTTAACTTAGAAATAGATCTATTAACAATTAAATTTAACGATAACCTCTTAACACCACTGTTAAAAGAACAAAAGTTTTACACTGTCCAATTGTCAACTAAAAATAAGTACCTCATACAACAGTTTATGCAAATAAACAAATTGTACTTCTAGAATGTTCCATACACCACCTTATTTCTATCAACCTACATAATTTTGAAGTAAGAATTCATGTGCAAATTATTAGGGGGTCTTTCTTGTTTTATGTCTCTACCTTTTAGATTTCAAAGCTTTAAACCTTTTATTCGCCTAAATTGTATGCACAATATCAATGATAAGAATCGAACCCCCAACTTTATCATTGGGATTATAGAACTCTATCCACTTGAGCGAGTTCTAGTCGAAGAGTTTTAAACTTTAAATAAGTAAAAACATAATGTGGCAGACAAAGTTAAATCTGAAACCTGTCATCTGAGAGATGGGATTTAGTATTACTAGTTTGCTACTTTGCTACACCTCGATTCCTAATCTAGAGGTATATGCCAGCATCTCTTCTTTCTCTTTCGTTTGTTTATTTAAGAGAAAGCAACTTATATGGATGATGAATCCTCTTTAGTCTATGCTGTGGCCACTAGATTTACACATGGCATCCGTCGATTGTAACTTTTGCAAGAAATCTATAATTCCTTGGACCACCCCGATAATTTGGCATAATATATTCGGGCTTGTGCTGCCTCTATATATCTTCTTTGCTTTTTCTATATTTTCCCCATTTTCGTTCCATTTCGGAGCGATGTGTTCTCAAAGTAATGGGATTCATCGTCATCATGTGATATAGTAGGTGGATGTCACTTGAATGTGGGAAAGTGTCAGCGTTACTTACTCGACTGGCAAGAGTTTCTAGTTCTGAACGTGTAACGGATTAAAGATGAAAGATAAGGTTGTAACCAATTAAGGCAATCTGGTACTAACTCAAAAAAGTTGGCGAGTCTAAAAGGATAATGACAATTTTCTACAAGATCGAATCAGTTACAGTCTCACAGGTCTTCATCTTTACCTCAACAACAAGTATTTAATCTTTGCTGTTGGTTAGTATTCTAAAGACAGTTGGTTGTTCTGTTTCCTGTGTCTTGTAGTTGTACTCTTGTTGCTTTAGACTGTTGCAACGGGGATTCTGTTTGGTGCTAGGTGTAACTTCCATAGTCATATATTGTAGGTGGTACCACAAAACAAAAAGGGGGATGATCGCTGCTTCTTCTCTTTAAACTGCAACTCTTGGGGGTGCAAAATTGAGTGGTAACTGAGAGGTGTAAGTTCATCATATAACTCCAAGGTATTCATACTTTAGGATCAATAGGTGTATTGTTTTTTTTTTTAACCAAGGTTCCACCACCAAAAGTAGTGACTAACCCCTTTCGACGCAGGTGCTCTTCTAAGAGGTAAACGGTTGGCCAAGAAACCGGGTTCTATTCTCATGGACAACGATGTCGTGAACTTTGTGGTCTAATAAGATCGATAGACCAACAAATGTAGCTTGAGCTCGACAATGATATGAGATTTCAGTAATTCACTCAAGTTTAATACAACTCCATTTAACAAAACTTCTACGGTTTGAAAAACAGCACAACCAAAACGCTTAAAATTAGTACTTACAGTATACAAAGAATACAGATTAAGGAACCCCATAATTTTTCCAATAACCATTAAGCCGATTAGGAGTAAGACTCGAATTATTAAGAGTAACGTTGTGGACGTTGACCTCCTTTACCCAACCAACAACAGAGTATTATATACCCAACGAACAACAACATTATACATGTTGGCTTATACATGTGGGTAGGACCGTAGCACCAATGTAACAGCAAAACAAAACATAGGATAAAGATAGAGAGCTGATATCCATTTCTCATGCTATATAAAAAAAGCTATTTTCATCCCTACAGCTCATCATATGACTTCTCAGCAAATGATTACTTGGTGTCTAGGAAACTTTCACATGAAAGCAAATACCAATTTTCCCATTGCAATGTCACTTGATTAGGCATATCACAACTCAGGAGTGAGGATTAGTTGGAACTTGGAAGTTTCGTAACCTCTCAAGATCTTCCAACCAAGAACAATGTCAAGCAGATACTATTTTGTCTTATCAACATACCAGCAAGGCAATAACATACTAACATCTTTCATAGACACTGCTAGATTCCTGAATCCGCAACATTTGTCTAGTAGACTAGTACCATACTTTAAGCTATAGATATTCCTAAATCTATTCATTATGAAAGGGACACAAGTGCACAACTATGAAGTATACTGTTCTTCTAAAGAAAATAGAAAGGGGAATCGTCCTGCTCCAGTCAGGTGTTTCTTAGTTGAGAACTATATTGAACATCGACATAGAATATACGGAGTACATACATAATATTAATCGGTACTACGTACATGTCTAACCATTTCAATCAGGAGCCCAACTATCTGGGCACTGGACACGGAGATTCCTTTGTCAGTTTAATATAAAAAACCAGCAACCATGCCAGGTTATTCAGCCTATCTTAATGTATATCATTAAAGCAAATGTTCATGCCCATGAACTTCTGTCCGACACACCACCCACCAAAGGGGAAAATAAATTAAAAAACAGGGAATAAAGATAGATAGAGAGAAAGGATTCATACAATAACTTACATCATTTATGTGCAGCATACAGGAATCAGTTAGCCTAGATAATGATGTAGAGAGCGAAACCACTTGAGCAAATATCGTAAGGCCAACAACCTGCCAAAAATTAGTAACAGATGATAACCCGTTTTCAACGTTTATGGGTAGAAAAGAAACTATAAGCAGCTGAAACATGGTTGCTAAACTTCTTAAGCAAATTGAACTAAGTGTCATGTACACTAGATTTACATAATAGTAAAACCAACACATGCACTGCCACTGACAAAACAGCAGAATTTGATAATGCTCTAAATAATAGTTTCCATGGCCACACATATAGTAGTGCAGTATAGATCAACCGTTAACTAATTGAAATAACCAACTATGAAGTACTATAGGCATTACATAATCATCTGTTCCCGAACAAAAAAACTAGCGGTTAGTAATAGTTAAAAAATTTTAAGGTTGACTTTTACAACAGGTTTGCAAAGGTTGATATTAGGACGGGGTTCTCATAATCTTAATCTAAACCCTAAGAGGTCCAAGACCATTAAACAACAGAAGTGCATGCAAAACTTCAATTCTTATACTTCCTTCTTGGAATGACTTTGTGTTTACACTGTGGTCATCAGGAGCATAACACTACTACAGATTTACTGCTTAGTTATTGTAAGGTTTTCTTTGACAGAAGTAGCTTTACTCTAAAGTTCAATCTCTACATATTTACATCAAAGAATGCTTCTCAGTGATCCTCAAGCAAAGAATTAGACTACATACAACTAGCACGCATCAAATTCGGGAAATTGGATAAATGATCATACCAGAAAGAGATACAACCAGGATCATTCACGGGAGCTTGATTTTCTACCGACGGCGCAAGTCCCTCTGTAAATGAAAAGGGAACGATTATGGAATCGGATAAACACAGTTCGCCTTCTCGGCAACGCAGAAAAAGCTTCATCGAACTATAAGCAAGACGTATGAAAGTAACCTACTTTACAAATGCAAGATAGCTCATAGCAAAAGCAGTTCGTAGGTATTTTCTACTCCACATAGGCATAGACATCAAAATTATTCAAGTGCACAATGGAGATTAAAGATACATACAATCAACAGGGCATCATTTCCCATCAAATTATAATTGATAAGTGCAGCATTTGGGTATAAGGTAGAAAGTAGAGGTACAAATGCAGAATGCAGAACTGCAGAATTGAGCATGTCAAAAACATATGTGTTGTGTGTAAGCATTGAGATAACTTAGGCTTATAAATCTTAACATGTGTGTCTTCCTGATAACCATAATAAGTTACCAACTAAAAAAACGGCTCACTGGCTTTCAGATAGCATAGAATGATCAAAGCTAAAAAAAAGTCCATGATACACATTACTGATATTATATGTTCTAGACAGCGAAGAAATTAGTAAACCTAAAATCAACTGATATTTAAGTAGTTATGATTATGAAGCCTGAAGCACATGCTGATTCTATTAGCCTTTATATTCTAAATTGAGAAAAACGATACTAGAATAGAAAGCGCTAAATACATGTATTCTTGCGGATCAGACACTTACTCTTGGCCCTCGATCAGCTGCTTGTGGTTGTCTAGTGGACATCTGAGCTGGTTGTTGAATCATCTCAGGACTGTCATGCTTATAAAATGCTTGGAGTGTTCTCACAACAAAAGGGCGCACTATATTCACCTCCATCGCAGAGAGATTTTTCAGCTGATATCAATATCAAACGAAAAAAGAAAGTTAGAACATAAAACACCTAAAATATCTAAAGCCTCCTGATTCCAGTCAAATTAAACCATCAATGATTTCATTTTGCCTTACTAGTAGTCATCTGTCAAATTGAGTTCTTTGTAGCCCATTGTGTAATGTGTAACATTCTCGTTAATATGCTAGTAGAAAAGCAAGAAACTGTAAATTATCACATATGCTTCATATATGATCAAAGAAAGTGACAGAAAAATATGTCAGTGTACCTACATACCATGATCGAAGCATGCACATAAATAAAACGATGTCAAAAAAAAAAAAAAATAATATAAAGCAACAAAGAATACCTTCACAGCGTGTGTCCGAGCAGATATTGTCTCCAAGCCAGACTCAACTTTATGGAATCTGACATCCCTAATGTCTTCAATGAGTGACCTCACCTATGTGATATTTATAGATCAATTCCTCAGCAGGAGCTCAAATGCGATATGCAGGAAATACATGGTCGCAAGAAATACTGAACTAACCATGTATATATCTGGAATGTCATCCCTAGCACTGCATTAGGGAAATAAAATTCAATTCGTGAGCACCAAGCAAGGCATAAATAAGAACAAGAATGTATAAGCACTTACTGATCAAAAAGAAGTCGCGAGGTTTCCACATAATGAAAAGGTAGTGGCTGAAATTCCTTAGGAGAATCTCGCTCAGCTTCCAAGACTTGTGTTAATTTGTCTGATAACCACAAATGTGCAGATAAATTTAAAATCACAACTCGTAAAATACGACACTAACAATAATGGAGTACAATGTTCTATTGACACCAAGCTTGTAACAGTTATATCTCAATTCTCAAAAACCACTATGAGCCTACAAACTGGTGTGTTGCTGAACTGTTACAAACACATGGAGGAACTGTAAATGTAAAGTGCACCCAGCAATAAGCTACAACTTCATTAAAGTCAATCCCACGTAATGATCCCAATCACCCACAAATTAGTCAAACCAAGTCGCATTTTGAACCATACCAATCAAATGGTTCCATCATCTCTACCTGTTAGCATCTTGAAAATACACCGTGATCCATTTTATTCATTTATGAGGAATAGAGTTGTCTGGTCTAATGGGTTAAGACTTAAATGGTCTAGGATATCCCAAGAAACGTAGGTAAATCCTGGAAAATCTTCAAGGAACAAGACAAAGGACTAAAAAAAATCCACCACGCAGATGTCAGAAACAGCATGCAATAGCCAGTACTAGAAGCCTAACCAAGTCTAAATTATATTGATAGAGGAGTCTGTTTCGAGTTAGAAGCCGACAAGCAAGACTTGTACATCATTACTGACACTAGGAAGAGCTGATTTTGCTACCATTCGATCAATGTTATCCAGGTTCCATAGAAGTTCCACTACCAGTTCCCCTCTCATTAATTACACTAGCTTGTAACTCAGTTTAGACTAAGGCCATATATAACCCCCTTTATTTTATTAGCATTTAGTATCACAGGTTACCAGATATCTTCTGAGTCGCCACTCTTAAATCACTCCATTATTGAAGTCTGTTTATGAGAGGTGACTCCAATCCTGCCACTCATTTCATGTATGCAGCACATGATTCTTTAGCACCCATCAGTACACACAAGTACACAACAAATATATAATTACCAAAAACCAAGCATGCAACATTGCACATCTGGAATCAACATGGAAAAACTTTGACCAAGTCTCTACTGACTTCCTAGCTAAATTCACCAGCAAAGATCAAGTAAAGCGTATGCAATAATCGGCATTTTCTCTCGATGTATTCATGACTAGGATGAAAACTTAATTCCATTAGACTCCTCAGATAAGTGTCTCACTCAAATCAGCAACATCAGACACATTCAAATGAAGTAACATCTTAGGAAGTACTCACCAATCGACATCCACTCGGGCGGCCGAAGTGTGCACTTTCCTCTTTTCTTTAATGCCACCGCTAGCCACAATGGTACTTGTGCCGGTATTTGAGGCCGAAATGGGCCATAATCACCCTAACAAACAAACAACATAACTAAATTCAACCTAGTAATCAAATAAGTCATACAAAACTGATACTAGTACCACTTAAATAAATAAAACATACAAAATTACCGAAATCAAATTGAGAGGTTCCATCCTCATATTAGGCACTATCTCAATCATCTCGTCCTCGGCTAGGTATTCCATCTGTTTCACCATAATATTACACTATTAATAAAAGTACTGATATATTTTATTGCATACAGCAACCAATGCTCCACAAAAAGGGGCGAGTATGAGGATTCAAACTTGAGACAAGCCGTGCCCGTGAGGCAAGTCGCGCCCCCAACTACCGGGGCAATTTTTCGTCACATAAAAATAAAATAAAATAATAATAATTGAAGCACTTCACAATAAATAAAAAAAGATTAAATGATATATAAGAGCAACCAATGCTCCACAAAAGGGCGAGTACGAGCATTCGAACTTGGGACAAGCCCTCAGGCAGGTTGTAAACCCGAAAATCGGGGCAACATTACGCCTCGTAATAAATAACAGTAAAAATTAAAATAATGATAATAACAATAAATAAACCACTACTAAATAAATGCTAAATAATTATTGAAAAGTAAAATTGAAATGAAGGATACCTCAGCAGCTGAGAATACTGAGCACTCAGGATCTGTTTGGCCAGCCATTTCTGATAGAATCAACAGAATTCAATTATAACAACTACGTCAAATTACACTGTTTGTATTAGTTCTGCTTAAAAATATCAATGTAACTGAAATTAAAAGCTACTTAATTATCAAATATAACATAAATTGAAATACAGTTCAATGGGGTTGAATTGAAATCATTTACCTTGTTCTTTGGAGATTAATCAGTATAGTGATAATAATTGCAAACCCTAAAAAAATAGAATGGCGGGAAATATTGGGGAGTAGAAAATGTGAGTGAAATTTCACTTTTTTGAATTTTGTTTGTTTACTCTTTTATCTGTTTGCGAAAGGAAACGAAGCCCAAGTAGCAAACGGACCACCCGCCTAACACGAACTGAACATGTCATTCGGCCCATGGTTCCTTTTTTTAGAGAAGGTACTTATGTTATGTCATTGAGCTATCAAAAGCTGACCCGAACCCGAAAACCGCCTGAAACCCAACCTACTGGTGACCACAGGAAACAGGTATCTGACAACCGACTGAGACGCGATCTGGAGAAAACCCGAGACCCGAACGTCTACGACCCGGACTCGACCGCAACCTGACCGACATTTGGCTGAACCCTGATTATAACTGATAATGTGAAACCTGCAACTGACCAGAGAACGACCAAACTCTGATTGGACCTGATAAACTCTTGCTCTTACTCGACATGTTATCGACTTGACCCGATAATTACCCGAACTATTATGGACCTGAAACCCAATTCAACCCGAGAAATATATAATCTGAGCTTATATTGACCCGACTTGATTATTACTCGCTATGGATATTGAACATAATACGTTATCTCACAAGTTTTACACCTCGTAATGTTAGGTTTTTCTCCACATAGCTAATATGTTTGTGTAAGGTTTCACAACAATAAGCCGAAATTTTTGTAGATGTGTTATTAGTTGATTGTTCTACTTATGAGTTTATAGATGTAAGTTCAAGAGAATTGTGTGTTTATAAGAGTTATACTGAGAAAGTTAGGTTGTTAGATTGATTGAGATTGGCTTATGCATGGACCATTTATATTGGATTGTGCTACCCAAATTAAGAGTATCAGAATCGAGAAGGTTTGCTATATCGTTTGAGTGAAGATTTAAGTAGTTCGAAAACGGTATGGGGATTGAGTATTATAAAAATGTTTTAAAATTTAGTAGGTGGAGTCACTTAATCACTTGGCACAATACATTGAAGGATATATATATACCACCACTAATTAATGATATCAACGTCCCATGAATAAAGCCTTGTTCTCCTCACATGAATTCTAGTGAGTTTCGGTTCCTTTCAATTCTCTCTAATTTTCTCCAATTCCTTTTAGTTCTTTTCAGTTGCTTTCAGTTCTCTTCGGTTGCTTCCAGTTTTCTTCAGCTCTTTCCAGTTACTCCCTTCTATTTATTCAACTCATTTCAGTTCCTTCCAGCCCTCTCCAGTTCCTTCCAATTGTTTCCAGTTTCCTCCAATTCCTTCCAGTTCTCTTCAGTTGCTTCCAGTTCAGTTCAGTACAATTATGCGAGTTTCAGTTGAAGAGAACATGAGCTAAGTATATAAGATGTATTGATCCACCATCCATCGTATATCCTTATGAACGAGAAAGGCTTTCTCTTGCTAAAAGGTGTGCACTATATAAGACTAACTGGTAAGTTGGATGTTTTTTTGGGGGGGGGGGAGGGGGGGTGGGTTGTCACAATCTTGCCTAGTGTGTCAAAGTAACACACTTGGCCAAAAGTACATGATGTACATGTTCACGTGTTTATATTAGTATGGGTTGTGTATACTATAAGGCTCTACTGGTTAGTTGAAGCTGTATGTGCTTTTATGTTATAATCTTGCCTCGTGTGTTGGATGGCACACTTGACTAGGAAGTGTAAGTATTAGGAGTTTCCGAAATTGTATTTCGAGAATGAGTTGAGCTTAGAAGGAACATCATTGCCCGATCGCAAGTGTTTGAGTACGAAGTGTTTAACATCACAGGGTAAAAATCGCCCCGCGGGTGTTTGATAACACGTGTGTGTGTTTGTTATAAAAAATGTACACATAGGAAGATATGTGAATTATAAATGTATGTTGTTTCTAGAAGTATGTGATTTTCGAGTTACTGGTTGGCGTGGAATGAGTTTGTCTGTTGAGTAGAACAATGTTAATAAGATATTTGATCTTTAGTGACGTGTTATTGAGTTTTGGATATCTTTGATTTATGAAAGTTTTTTTGAATAAAGGGTAAAAAAAAGGAAATAAATTTTCCGTGGCAAATATTTTGGGTTAAATAATTGTTAACAACGAATCACTGATTTTGCTATATACCTGCTCTACATTGGGAGCAATCTTGTTATCTAACGGTTTCATATATTTCGTTGCAATTCAATTAAGGATCCGGCTCCTCTCCAGTACCTCTAAAAATCTGTACAAATCTGTTCCCTTCTAGATGTATGACACGTGTCCCTCTTTCATATTAACGGTTGATATCTAATATCTCCTTTAGCACTTTTAAAAGTCAAACTTCCCTACCAGCATTATCAATGTGAATGACACTTAAATCTCCCGCCAACGTCCATTGCCCCAAGTCCCCCAATTCTCAAGCTTTTTTGGTATTATTTTATGTATCCAAGTCAATCTAGCACAAATTAAAGAAGTATTCAGATTACTACTACTGATTTCACTCGTTTTTGTTGGGATATAAATTCTTGTTTTTGAAGGTTGTCTCTACAGTATTTTTGTAGAACTCAGTCACTTTGTTTTGTGGTTTGGAACACTTTGATAATTTGTTTTGTGGTTTGGAAACTTCCATTTGTCTCCCACCCCTTCATATATTTGACAGATATTGTTTTGAAACTTTCAGCTGTTATTTTTGGTTAGTCAATGGTTTGGCAGCAAATTGATACTTAGGCAGGAACTCTTACTTTTCTAATTTCTATTAGTTGGGTGAATGGAGTGATAATTAGTGTGGTGAACATGTGACGTTGAATTGAGAAGCATTGAGAGAAAGCGCATTCCAACTGTAGGAATATAATATAACAAGAAGAGATCTGGGCCCTTTGATGGGTTTTGTACACGTGTCATACATCTAGAAGGGAACAGATTTGTACAGATTCTAAGAGGTACTGGAGAGGAGCCGGATCCTTCAATTAAAAAGGACGTCAATGATCATAAATTATTATGTGAGGATAGTTGCCAAATAGTAACTACGGACTACCCGATGAATCTAAATCATATCCCTAACTAAGTATTTGAACATGAACACGAACCAAATGGGCCAACTACTAGGCCTTGTAGACTTGTAGTTGTTTTTAGCTTGTTAATCCACCTAAAAACAAAAAGAAAAATGAAAAAGAATTCTCCACCAATGCAACTCACTGACAAGGAGCACCTCGTTTTCCACTCATTCAGCTTCCGTAACAAAAAAACAAAATACAAATCCACACACTCTACTCACCAAAAACCCAAAACTACCCTCCACAAAACACACAGACAATCCAACAACAGATCCCTGTCCACAATACCAAGGACATAACCGTAAAAACGACAAAAAAGTAACAGAATATCCAAAGATGCCACCAGCCGAAAACCACTCATCATACATACATAACAGCACATTATACATACATAACAGTACATAAAAGTATAAAAGTAACACACACTCACTACTAACACAGATTCATTTCCGATCACAAAAAAACGTTACAAATCTTACAAATCACCCCTTCGTTATCCCCGAGGTTAATAACATAACATGGGTCGCAAATTCTTCGTCGGTGGTAACTGGAAATGCGTTAGTCTCTCCATCCATCCATCATTTTATTTGTCTGTTTTTATTTTCTAATATATCTTTTTTACTAAATGAGATATCTTTGTTAAGTTCAGTCATTTAATATTCCTGTTAGACATATCGTCTTGTAACGTAACTGAGAGGGCTGTGGGTTCGATTCTTTTTTGTGACTTTGTACCAACCTTTAAAACAAAAGAAAGCGAAAAATAATATTTGGGTCTTGGGAGAGACTGACATGAAAAGTAGACGGAACCATGTTCGCCCAATGAACTCTAATTTGACTTGGGCTTTTTATGAAACTTGGGTTAATTAGCTTGTAGAGAGATCGTTACTTTGGGACAATTAGCTCGTAGAGAGATCGTTACTTTTATGATAAAAGTAGAGATCGTTACTTTTATGATAAAAGTAGACCGTCTCTTTTAAACTTTGGGACAATTAGCCTGTAAAGAGATCGTTACTTTTATGATAAAAGTAGACCGTCTCTTCTGATAATTTGAGGGATGATTCAATGTACTGCGTTAATATGTAAGGGTTGAGCTTACGTACTGAACTAAAATCTTACATGATCTGAGATTTGTCAAATGATCATAGAATTTATTGACTGATTGCATCAGCATGTGGGAGTGTTGGTCAAATCTGGATGGTTTAGTCTTTGATTTTTTTACAGGAATAAAATGTACTGGTCAGACTTATCGTCTTGTAACGGAGAGGTTGGGGTTCGATTCTTATTTGCGACTTTGAACGAACCTTTTAAACAAATGAAAATGAAATTAGTATTCGGGTATCGCGTTAATATGTTAGTTTTGAGCTTACTTAGTGACCTAAACTCGGACATGATCTAAGATTTGTTAAATTCTCGTAGTATGTATTGATTGATTGTGTTAAATTCTCGGTGCAATGCAGATTAAATTAATTATCATTATTTGTAGTTAATATTACGATTCATTGGATAATTGAATGTTTGAATGGATGTTGTGTAGAATGGGACAAGTGAGGAGATTAAGAAGATAGTAAATGTTCTCAATGAAGGCAAAGTTCCCTCAAGCGATGTCGTTGGTGAGTGAATGTGAATCATATCGAGAATTTCTGGATTAATTGATGGATTAGTTTTGTGGTAGTTTGGTGATTTGACGTTGGTGTGATTGGATTTGCAGAGGTTTCTGTTAGTCCTCCTTATGTGTTCCTCCCTTTGGTGAAGAGCTTGTTGAGAAAGGAGTTCCATGTCACCGCTCAGAATTGCTGGGTTAAGAAAGGCGGTGCATTCACCGGTGAGGTTAGGTACGTGGTCTTGTGGAGATTTTATCTTGTTGTTCCTCAAGTATTGCTTTGTTGGTGATATTACAACCTTGTCGTGCCATTGTCTTGTTAGCCTTTGTTGGGTGTCGTTTATGAATCGGTGGATCTTATATTGTACAGTATGTGGGGGTGTCTTCGGACTGCGTTCAGAATTTGCAAAAATTTTGGCTGTGAAAGTGTTAACCGTTTTCTTAACTTCAAGGAATGTGGTCCATTTGTAGATGCTTTGTTGGTAACCTTTTACCTCGCGTGTTGATGGTTGTTATAGCTTGGTTTGCTTGTGGTTACGGACTTCATCGCTGTGTCATTTTCTGTTGATTATGTAAAGCTCATGGGCAGACAAAGCAAAATGTCAAGCTAGGAACAAGACTGCTACGATAGTTGTTTTACCTATTTGTTACTCACCTATTGTAGGTTTTATCTGTTATACATATAATAATTTTGTGCATGTTATATCTAAGTATCTGTAGGATTGCAGTCTTATTGTACATGAAAATGATCCAGGATTTAAACTTCTTTTGGACATTATCCCAGAATTGGGATTAGTTTTCTATTTTCTGCACGGAGTTGATACGAAGTTTAGATGGAATATCTTGGTGTCGTTTGTTTGTTCGGATATGTGAATGTAGAATCTGTTTTGTGTGAACTGGCCTTTTCTTATGCTTGATTTTGTTGTCATATGGTGCTAGGTGTCCCGTGTCCTTTATACATGCTTAGTGTTTTGATCTGTAGAAGATACGAGAATGGGTAATTGTGTATCTAGCTTACTGAACTACTTGAAAGAGGAGTGGTCATGTTGTGTGGTGTGTATTGTTGATGGTTCTGCATATGGTAATTTCATTTTTATGAAGAAGTGATCTGATACAGTTTATACATATAAAAATTGAAGCAAGTGGGTGTAGTGGGAAAATGATAGAGGAATTTATATATGAGATGAATTGAGTATGTACGTAAAGATACTCACTGACCACTCTAGGATTTGTATCTAAAGTGCTTTTCCCTTATATCGGAAGGGAGTTCGTTTGTGTTGTTTGTGCCGTAGATCTTCATAAGATATTGTTTTGTCTGATTGCTATTGGATTCATGCTTTTCGTCTCTTAAGCTTTTCAAACATTTGACATTAATCTGGTTTGAAAAATGTAAGTGAATATCTGTTTGGTTGTATAGGATGTTTCGTACTTTTGTCTCAGCATTTATGCTTTCAAAGTGTCTAACCGCAGGACTTGACCCAGCTTATTGGAGCTGCCTCTTATGTGTGTTTGGGTGTGGGTGGGGGTGTGTGCGGGCACACATGCGTGTATTATGAATTGGTATCGTTGTTTATGTGTACTGTGGAGATGCTTATGTTTCAAGTTGGTGTCATTTTTTTTTTTTTGTAGCGCGGAGATGCTCGTTGACCTCGGAATCCCTTATGTCATTCTTGGTCACTCAGAAAGGAGAGCACTGCTAAATGAGTCTAATGAGGTAATGCTTTCTATTGCAAATATGTATAGTGCTGCATTGTGTAGTCTATTGCTTATATATATAAAGAGTAAGGTACTTATTTGTTTGTTTATTGCTTTACTTTATCCAGTGATTTACAACTGATTTTCTTTTATCATCTTTTTTTTTTTTTTAGTTCGTCGGAGAGAAGGTTGCATATGCACTCTCAAAAGGTCTAAAGGTCATTGCTTGTGTCGGGGAGACCCTTGAACAACGGGAAGCTGGCACCACTATGGAAGTTGTTGCTGCACAGACAAAAGCAATTGCAGGTAGAGTAACCAACAGCAGAGATCTGCGTCTATTTCTACAAGTCTTAGTTGGCCTTCAGTATGCCAAGTCTACTAGAGCAGATGGGATTGTTTGTTTGTGTGCGTAAGCTGTCTAGACCAAGGGGATATCTTAATGAACTTCATTAAACAGGATTTGAAGCTGACAACTTAGCTGCTCACATCTAACTGACTTTGGTAAAAGGATACGTAGGCAGTGCCTCATGCACCTTAATTTAGCTGACCTTAGTTGAACTCGTCGTATTGTGAACTGTGAAGTTCTACTTTCTGAACTTAATTTATTATAGAATTTACTATATTTGTTATGAGAATAAAATTGAAAAACGTTATTGTAAATTACACAATCCCCATACTGTCATAGTTTCATGTTAAGCCATAAGTTAAAAGAGCTTGCCACTCTTACTATAATAGAGTCATAGTGTCATACTGTGCACTTTTGAGGTTGTTTTCTGTGTGTGCGCTCTTCATACCATGATAAAGTAGAGTCATATCTTGCAATATTGAGATCGTTCTTTGGGTTCATGTGTCACGTGTGTTTGTCCATGTTTGCAGATGCTTACATTCTAACTTCACTTATGACGCATGTCAGCTTAACCTTGTATTTCGTAGATGATTGATTTGACAATTTTCTTGGTTTTGCAGATCGTGTAACTGACTGGTCAAGCGTTGTTATCGCTTATGAGCCTGTTTGGGCTATTGGAACAGGAAAAGTTGCATCCCCAGAGCAGGCTCAGGAGGTAAGAATCAGTAAATACAATGAATACATTTTTGTTGTGCATAATTGCTGTTGAATAACTGAGTCTCTTTTCCTTGGAAAAAGACAATTTTCTTTATAACATTATGACTGTTTATTCATGGACTTGGTGTAGTGTGAATTCTATATTCGGTTCCTCATCTTCAACTTCTCTGGGTTTCACATCATTTTGAACATCCTGGGCTTGAATTCCGGTCTCTATTCTCCAGGCTTCTTTGGCTTTTTATGTTATTCATAGTTCTGGGTTAATGACTGTTCCTGGATGCTTTTACAAAAAAAAAAAAAAAGGTTACTTTTGTTCTCGTTGAGAATTCCAGAATCCAATGCACTGAACCAAATGTCCTAGATACTAAGATAATTGGTTATATGGTTTGGCTTCGAACGCTACAAAGGGGCCTTAGGTCTGAAGTCAAACTCAAAGGAGTTGCAGTAGATAACAAACTTAGAGCTTGTGGCAATGTCAATGCTGTCACTAATGTTCCAATATCAATGCTGTCACTAATATTCCAATGTCAATGCTGTCACTAGTATATGTTTGTCATTATGTTTGTAGTACATTTGATGCACAAGCTGACAAGCATATACCTTCTCTATGTATGTAATGTCTTGGGACCAAAGAAGCTAACTGTGTCTTCTACATTGGGAGGCTTCTAAATTTATGTAGAGCTCAGATTTTGCTCAGGGTTGTCAAGGCTAACCCACTTTTCATGTCGACCTGTTCTCTGCGAGAACTATACGACATTTCCCATCCCAATGCTTTAAAGCATATGAATCTGGATCCCATTTACATCACACTGTAATTTGTAGTGGGTCTCATTTTAGATGTTTTGGGAGTTTGAGGGGCTAGAATCTGATGGATAATATTTTACATTTGAGAGGTCTTTATTCAATCAAGTATATCATGTAGTTTTGATCTTTATAAACCTTTTTTTCCATGATAGGTGCACTTTGAACTGAGGAAATGGCTCCAGGCCAACATCAGTGCTGACGTTGCTGCTAGCACAAGAATTATATATGGAGGTATTTGTCTTGTTTTCCTACTTCTTGTCAATTGATATTTCTTGATTGTTGTTATGTCGGCAAATCTTTCGGACTGGCAATGCGATCCACTTCTAACCTGTTCTTTTCAACCCAACTTTGGATTTAAATACTTATATTAAGGTGGACTCTAATTCGTAACTTTTAAAAAATAGTGGCACTCTGCATCAGTATTTTAAGTGCTTTTAAATCAAAGACTTCTAAACTCGGGCATTGGTTGACCAAGGGGAAAGTGTTTGTAGTGGATACAGGAAATAAGGGTATAGGATTCAAGAAAGGAAATATAACTTCTTTGTTTGGTTTAAGTAGGAATGTTGCTAATTTTCCCTTTACATATGTTTGATTATAAACTGAAGAAAGGGAAACAGCTCTTTCATTTTTTGTCTGGCACTCTGGCTTCTACTCCATAGCCGTCTCAATCTGTCAGCCTGCAAAACTGTCACCATATCCATTTTGTTGTTACTCTCTTACCCAATTCTATTTGCAAGACTATTCACCAATGTTTAGACCCCTACAACTCCATTGCTTGCCAGGTAAGTCACCAATTTTGGCTCTCCGATGGATAGATATGACTCTATGGTGGTCAGAGTTGGCCAAAGAATCTATCTGCATTCTTGGAAGCAAGTCCAGCTAGTCTGGTGTCCTTTTTTGTCCATTGTTCCTCGGTTTAGTTGCAGGCTACATGCAGCCCACCATGAAAAGGATATAAGATCTATCCTTGCTCTCTCCTTGTGTCTCTGTATGTCTCAGCTGCAGTGGGTTGAAGGGTGGGTGGGGTGGTGGTGGAGGCGACAGGGCAGATAATGGACCCGGGCTGGGCAAGAAGTGGCTTAGTCATTGTAGTGGTTGACAGGTGGCAGGAGTGGTGGTGTTTGGTATAGGTTTTGGTTGGTCGTAGTTGGATGTTCTTTTGGTAGGAGTGATGGTACAGGGTAGTGACTGGGGTGCGAACTGGTGGCTATTAGCAGTTGAGTTCTTGGTGTTAGTATTCGATGATGAAGATGGGGATGAGCAGGTATGACGTGCTGCAAATGTTGGTGTCTATTGGAGGCACTTTTGGCCTTTTGGGTGTAGGCGAGTAGGGGTGGTCATGAAAGGAAAGCTTTCAAAGACCAAGTTGTGTAATCGGCATATCCCAGGGGAGCGCTTTCTTCTTTTCTGATTTTTTCTCGGGGTGAATAATCCCATGGAGAAAAATGGATAAAGGGATTGATATGTGTTTGAAACAAATCGAAAGGAAGTAGAAGCCCTTAAATTTTTTTTCCCTCTCCTAGTTTGAAACTCCATAGTCCATACTGTATTCCGGCCTCGAGGGATTTAAGAAATCACCCTCTTTCCTGTGCACTTAGTTAACCCCCGTGTTTCTTTGCAAAAGCTGCTGAACTTTTATGTGTCTGAGGCTAAACATCTGAAATGTGCTGGCATTCTTGTTCCTTTCCTACCTTTTTTGATTGTCAAGAATCACTCACTCCATGATGTCTGTCTTTTTTATCTCTGCTACGGTCATGTGTATAGCGTAGCTGCCCCAGGAGTTAACCTATTCAGATTTTTGCGTAGTGCTGACTTATTAAATCACGCGGGTGGGATTTTTCCTTCAATGCTGTTCTCTTGTGTACATTGAATGCAACGAAGCATTATTCACTCCTCTCCAGTCCTCTAAGCTAAGCCTGTGATTTCTAGTATTGGCAGAGCTTGATGTTTAGAGGCAGAACATGCCTAGAAGTGCCTTGTGTGAGTTTTTAAGTCCGTTAGATCTCTCTGAATTGACCTTTCCTTATTGTCTGTGATGCTGTGGTATTGCAGGTTCAGTTAGTGGTGCTAATTGCAAGGAGCTAGCTGCTAAGCCTGATGTTGATGGATTTTTGGTCGGTGGAGCTTCTCTGAAGGTAGTTACCTTTGTCATTTTCATATTTTCCCCTTGTAATATCTCATTTGGCATTCCTAGACATCTTATTGGCTCTCATTTTCATTTAGCCGGAGTTCATTGACATCATCAATGCTGCGACGGTAAAGAGTGCCTAAATCTGCCGTTGGTATGTGAATTTTGAAGCTTCTGCTAGAGCTCTAGACTGAAGAATGTATCGTTGAAGCTGATTTTTGCGATAATAAACTAGAGTATCTGTATTCTGAAGTACTCAGTTTTTGCCAATCATGTAACTGAATAAATGGACGAGTTTAATATTTTCAAATTGCCTGAATGACAGCATTCTCAGCCTCGTTAAGCTGAAAAGTGTTTTTTGGTTTATCCCAATCGCAAAAGTATGGATGTTTTTAGATATTTTCCTAGTAGTTTTGGACTTGACTTGATTTGGTTGTGGTCCTTGTGCAACCTGGCCTACACAAAATAAGTGTGACGCGGTGGGAGTGTGGGGTGTGGCCTGTGGGGTATGAATTTATGGGTGCCAATGACTTGAAGATAGATCTCCACCTTACTGAAAAGTCTGAAAGTGTAACATCAAATAAGTGATACCTTGACGAGTCTACATCATCATTTCACAAGGATACCTCTGGATGTAAATACTACTAGTAGTTTACATGTACGAAATTGGTTTATTTGGTAACCGTATCAAAGTAGGTAAGATATTGATATGAAAACTTCGTTAGTTCACACATGGGATTAAGGCACAAAGGCCATTTTGAAGCCTTCTATTTCGATTTCTTGATTTTCAAGTTCTCCACTAGAAGAAGATTAAACGAAAGTGGGTTGGATGAGTGAAGATTAAGGGTCACTTTCGAAAATTAGACACCCTTAACTTGCATATTAAGTGAAAATTGTATTGCAATTAGCACTGGTGCAACTGCCCTCACCCTTGATGACTCTACTTTAACATTCAGGTCAATGGACCTTATACAGATGCCCTATATCAACCTTGCTGAGAGACTCAAAACTTCAAAAGTGCTCTTAAAGAATACCAGAGAAAGAATTGCGGAACAAATCCTGTGGGCTGCGACAATATGTTTATTTTTCTCTACTTTATTGAATGTGTGTTTAGGCTTCTAGATAGATTCTGGCAAACCCGGCAAGTTGGTAATCATAAAGTCAACTTCCAGATAAATGATGTTCATCGTCAGGTTTAAACTTACTCCAAATACTAACAATAGCATTAATTTTGGATACCGTGCTGCTTAGTCCATGCCGATAGTGAAAGGGTGGTGGTGGAGCGTATGGGGCTCCTCATTTGTATCAAAATTTAGATCTTGATAAATGTTATTTAAGCTTATTATATTCTAAAAACTAATAAGTCAACTGATGTAATCAGTTCTATCCCACATTAACAAATCTGCAAACCTTTGTTTCCAGTCTTTCCAGTCGAGTCCATGATATGTATGTCTTGCCTGTTTTATTAGACTTACGCCTTGTTCTCATCGGCTGAAACTCGTTAAATTGAACCAAAAGAAACTTGATTACTTGAAATTTAGTGAACAAAATAAAAGAAACTGAAAACACACGGAATTTTATACGAGGAGAAGAGGCCATAAAACGGACAGAATCTAACAGTAAAATTCTGAACAAAATTGCTTAAAAAACGTAGTGTGGATGGCTACAATAAACTAGCAATAAACTAACAAGTCAACACCAAAGCCGTCTTGACCGTGGGGGCAATTTTTGGCACACGAGATGACAGAATTTTCTGACTGCTACTGTGTACAATACGGAGTACATCTTTTCTAAATTCTACTCCATGCCAGCTCAAGCTAAAAAGCTACACGTTGAAAAGCCTTTGTTTTCACACTAAATGGGTTCCCACCTCTGAAATTTTCCACACTTTTTTATATTTTATCTTATTCACCAACTTGCTGATCATTTCCTGCTTTCTTCCTATGCACTTTCTCAGTCAAATTTAGCCACCTTCCTACAACAACAAAAACACTGTTTTGTTTGTTTTTATCTTGTCAGATAAGAGATATTTGAGCTACCAGAGTACCAGTGAAGTTTGAAGGTTATTTGGCTTTGATGGGGTGTTGTTTGAGTGCACAAATCAAGGCTGATGAGAGTCCCCTTCAACCTGCTAGTAAGACCCTCATCATTTTCTTGGTTCAGTACATATTACTTGATGTTTGTATCATTTTGGTTGCTTATGTTTGATGAACACTTCTGTAGTCAATCTTTCTTTTTCCTAGCTGGGAATTGTGTGGTCATTAATCCTTACCATTTTGGTGAAAGTACAGATGATCTTTCACTTTTTTTTTTTTGTTATAGCTGTATACTGTCGGCTGTAATAATCCTTTTCATGTCTTTGTTGATGTAACTCACATAGTGTTTTTCATGATCTACATGGAACTTAGTACTACTTTCTACAGCCCAAGAAAGACAAGAACATTGAAACATTCAGCTTTTGTGTACAGCTTTTCATAATCCTGTAAAGATTAGTACTTTGATGGTTCCCAATGACGATTCATGTTAGCCGACCCGAAAGTAATTTGGGATGAAGGCTCTACGTTGTTGTTGTTGATGTTGTTGTGTAAAGATAATAACTTTGAAACTTTCAGCTTTAGTGTATCTGCCATATGAAATTGCCAACAAGTAGAGTTGGGATTATATCCTAGGCAAGTAGTTGTAATTCAGTGATGTGCATGAGTTCAGCTTTCTGTTTCTAAATGTTTGAATTGTTATGTGGTTAAAACAGATGGTGCCAGTAGCGGGGCTCAATCTGCAAGACTGAACATCAGATCAGAGGGTGAGATATTGCATTCTCCAAATTTGAGGAACTTTTCCTACAATGATCTCAGGATTGCCACCCGTAATTTCCGCCCTGATAGTGTGCTTGGAGAAGGAGGCTTTGGTTGTGTCTACAAGGGGTGGGTCGATGAGCATACCTTTGCTCCTTCTAAACCAGGTTCTGGAATACTCATTGCTGTCAAGAGGCTAAATCAGGAAGGATTCCAGGGTCACAAAGAATGGTTGGTAAGTATCATTATCACGGTAGATACTAGATAATGCTACTGCATTCTGTGAGACCGTTTTACATGCTCCATTTTCAGTATCATTGCAAGGTCGTACCTTTTAGGATATAACCATTGATTGAGCCTCAACCATGAGCTTAGGCTTTTGGTTGGGTTGGTCTTCTCGCACTACTTTAGGTCTAAAATATTATCTGTTTCTAGGATAATTTCTCTCTTCAAGGCACTCCTTGTTCACTTCGATTTATTTTGTTGAAAAAAAAGGATTTTTTTTATCTTCATGATTAAAAGAAGTTGATAAAAAACTCACTTCAAGACACTCCTTGTTCACTTAAGTTTATTTATCTTGACAGTCTTCACTCTAAATTATCTACTATTATTTATTTGTTGTCGGGGAAGAATAATAATGTCATTCAAAGAAGTCCAAATGGCACTTAGGGGAAAGGATGCTTAATGTATCTTGAATGGCTTAATAGTTGGACTCCATTTCCGCAAATATTGAGCTGCCTGAGTGTTATTTGTTCTTCACTATACTTCGGAAACTTTACTAGCTAGCAAAGTGAAAAGTGCATCCTGGATTTGTCCCACACACTCTTAGTATTATCTTTTTTATTTGCTATTGTGGATGCATAATTCTATCTTGGTTTAGTTGTATATGAAGATTAATCTTAGTAATTTGGTTCAATGTATGTCTTGAATACTGCAGACTGAAATCAACTACCTGGGGCAACTACGACATCCTAATCTCGTGAAATTATTTGGATACTGCTTAGAGGATGATCACCGCCTTTTGGTTTATGAGTTTATGCCCCGTGGAAGCTTGGAGAATCATCTATTCAGGAGTGAGTTTGATTAGCTGTTTACTATTTTGGTTTGCGTTTCCAGCTACTTATTGTTCAAACTATTTATCTTGCTTTTTGTTTTCTCCTTCTTAACTTAAAAAGTGTTATCCGAGCAGGATCATCTTATGTTGAGCCTCTATCATGGAATCTCCGGATGCAGATTGCTCTTGGTGCAGCAAAGGGCCTTGCATTCCTGCACAGCCCTGAGATAAAAGTTATATACCGAGATTTTAAGCCTTCCAACATACTCTTAGATTCGGTGTGTCCAGCCCCTCCTGACTAATAGGTAGAGTATTAGCTAGTTAAACGCATCTAAAAATTCAAAATGCTTACATTTACACTTGTGTGATACAGAATTTCGATGTGAAACTTTCTGATTTCGGTTTGGCCAAGGACGGACCTTTTGATGAGAAAAGTTATGTATCTACAAGAGTCATGGGCACCCATGGATATGCAGCTCCTGAATATATGGCAACAGGTAGGACGTCCTTTCTCTAATTTCTCTAAAAGTTAATTCAAATTGTTGCCCTGTCATATTATCTTCAAATCGTTATACACTCTCCAACAGTCTGGTCTCAGCACATTACAGCTCTTTCTATGTGGATTGGTTTCAACTCTTTGTGTTAGTGCTGGTTTTTGGAATTTGGTAGAGTGATTATTGGTGATTTGTGTTGCTTTGTTTCACAAAGACTTGTGATTTGCTTTATTGATTGTTAACAATGAGCTGCTGTTTTACATGTCATCCATGTTAATATCCTCTTCTTTCTTTCTTTCTGTCAAGTAGGTGAATCTTGTTGAGTATAAACTATATTCTAACATCAGGCCTCATTCTTTCTGTATAGGTCGTCTCACCACAAAGAATGATGTTTATGGTTTTGGAGTCGTTCTCCTTGAATTAATGACAGGGAAGCGTGTGCTAGATCCTAACCGGTCTTCTAAGGAGGAAGACCTGGTTAAATGGGCAAGGCCTTACCTTAACAAAAGTAAAGTCTTCAGAATCATGGACTCTAAAATCGAAGGGCAGTACTCTTCAAAATCAGCAAAGATCATAGCCGATCTTGTCGTCCAGTGCCTATCAATAGACCCAAGGTTCAGGCCGAATATGGGTGAGGTAGTTTCCATACTGGACCAACTCAAAGAGTGCAGTGGCCCTGGTGATCTGTACCCTGTTAAAAGAGCAAAGCACACTTCTGATCGTCGTAAGTCGAGCCATGCGTCCAAACCTCGTAAGAAACGTGTCATTGGCAATGAATCTTACAAGGGGGGAGTTACAAATTCTCCTGATTTGAGACCATCGGTAGTGCCAGTTCGTAGTTGACAAGAAAGACTATCCATATATCTTTATACTTTCTGAGGAGGGGGGTCTGAATGTGGAATTTGTGCGTCCAATGCCATTTAGTCATTATGGTTTAACTTTTAAGAAAGAGATGATTAGATTGTAAATAGTTTTTCTGATCTAAACTGAATAACTTCGGTTCGTGCTTTTGCCTGTGCCCTGTGGTACGTTGCACAGAAGCTTTATGTTGGCTTGTTGCATCACTGAAATTAGAAGTTATTACTATCATTTTTTTATCCCCTTTCCTGTTTGGTTGATATTTTGATATACCTTACAGAGTTTTCCTAATAAAACATTTGGCCGTTCCATTAGCCAGGCTAAGTCAATTATGTGATCTCCCTTAATCCGTCTCCCAGTTTTCTGTCTTTTCTAGCTGCATGGTGGATTGGAATTCAGTAGCAACTTCTGCATTTATAGGAAGAAATATTGCACCCACATTATAATTTGGAGTTGTAAGTGAATTTACAACGTACACAAGATTGAACTCGATCGTAGCCTTAATAAATCTGCACGTATTATAGGCCAATGCAAGTTATTTAAACGATTCCACATTACACGCATATTCTGTGCTCTATGTTCTAATGTTACCTACAAATGATAATGAATAACTCAACATTCAAGCAAGATCAAGTGAGCTTAGTCAAATCAGCCATGTTATTATCAATATCAATACTTACAGGTAACGACTTCTAAAGTCCCAAACAGTCCGGAAAATTCATTCTTTGCAAGAACAAGAAAAAAAAACTAATTTTTTTCATGGTGATGACAAGTAGAAAAGTTTTTCAACTAACGAGAATCGAACCCCTACTCGACATAGAGGTGGAGATTTTCGCTTTCAACCAACTCGATTATCTAAGACGAGAGTTTATAAAAAAAACATAAAACCAACTCTAATTAATCATTAGTTCATTACCCATTTACCCTCTCCGTCTAATCTAAGTTACATGATATATTAACTTTTATCCAACTTTTTATAGTTATATATGTGAACTTGTAAGGTTCCTCCGTCAGTTTATAAAACACATTCTAATAATATCTCTCTATATTACCCTACAACATATTTAAAAATTCATATACTTGGGTTATGTTATTTAGGACTTATTTCGGACGTCAATAAATTCAGTTCAATTTAGTTGCTAGTAGGTTCAATTCAGTTCTAATAAGTGTAGTTTAGCTCTAATAAGTCCAATTTAGTTATACTCAACTTTAATAAACCCATTTTGATTTTAATAAGTTCACTTCGATTAAGTTCAATCCAATTCAATACCAATCCTAAGAAATAGGCCTTAACGAAAATGAGAGGGTCTTATACTCTAATCCAAAATTTTACTCCAAGGTAGTTAAATCTGTTAGGTCATTTTGACGGGTAAAGAGTAAAATAAAATAGAAATGAATAAATAAGCTGAGGTTTTGGGTTTTAGCTTCTCATCCCCTTCTCCTCCTCTCACGAAAACAGATAAACCAACCAACCAATCATCAGCAATGGCGTTACTTCATCACATATGCTCCATCTCACTCCCACGCGCCACCCTCCGCGTCCACTCACGCGCCGTCGCCGTCACACCCTCTTCCCGCTCAATAGTCTCCTCTGCCGCTCCCACCACCGCCACGCCGCCTAAACCCACCACCACCCTGGCTTCCCCGGCGCGTGTGCCTCTCCCTGACTCCCGGGTTCTACTCGGCATGTCGGAAACTGAACTCCAACAGCTCGCCCTTGAATTCAAACAGGTAATATTTTGTTACATATATTTTTTTTATTGCCAGAGGAGCAAAGTTGGCCTAATGATTGAGAGTTCAACCTGCATGTGGGTTGTCCTATGTTCGAATCCTCATATCCCTTCCTTGCAGCATTCGCTGTAGCCTATAGGGTCATGTGTGAGTTAGCTGTCCCACATTTGAAGATAGGAATGAGTTCGCTTTCTTGGGAGAGATAGTCTACTTTTATCTTAAATAAAAGTCATGATGGCCGATAAGGGCTATTAATTTATAACTCAGTTTGGACTTTTAGGGAGCTTAAGAAAATTTAGCTTGCGAGGAGTTGATACTTATAATAAAAGTAGACGGTATTTTCTAAGAATTTGTGTTAGTTTATAAGTCAAAGCAGACGGTATTTTTTAAGAATTTTTGTTTGAGATTTTAAGTCAAGTGGGTTACTCCTCAAATTATGTAAATATTAAGTGGGGCCCCCTTATAATATGTGTTTTTTGAATGTTGTGAAATGTGTAGGAAAGTTATAGAGGGAAGCAACTTCATCATCTTTTGTACAAGAGGAAGGTTAAAGATATTCAGGACTTTTCTCAATGTAAGCACTTTTCTTCTTTCTTATTGCTATTAGTTGTTTATTTAGCGGGTCTTAAATGGGGTTACCTCACCCACAGGGATAATTATAGGGCGTCACCAGGTGGTACTGAATTTGGGTGCCACCCTCACGTGTATTATTATAATGCTTGGTGGACCCCTACTAAATAGGAGGGATTATAATAATACATTGTGAGGGGGTGGCGCCCAAATTTTGTACCACCCGGTTGCGCCGTCTTATTCCCACCTTGAGAGGTTTTAATTGTTTATTTAGCGAGTCTTGTATGAGGTTGCCTCATAATGAGACGGTATCAAATGTTACTTTTTAATTATTCAAAAGCAATGTTGTACATTTCAAAGTAATATTACTTATCTTTGAAAGCGTCTCATTGTGAGGTAATCTCACCATGAAGACTTTGGGTTACTTTATTTTAGTGGAAGGCATTTTTGAATTAAATTAGACCGTCTTATTATGATCACTTTTGCTTAAATGGTCACTTTGCTTACTTTATTATATTGTTCATAAAACAATGACCATTTTAACTCGAATTGCGACTATGTAGTTATATATGAACCGTCTGTTTGATTATATGTGATTTTTCTGTGTAAATAATAAAACATGAATCCTTGACCAATAAAAAAAGAAGAATTTTAGTGTGTAAATTACTAAATAGGAGGTTTGGTTATTGGTGGGATGAAGTGCCACAGGGATTTAAGAATGAGCTGCAAGAAGCAGGATGGAAGGTGGGCCGGTCGCCCGTGCATCAGAAGGTCACTTCTACTGATGGCACAATTAAGGTCATCTCTTTCAAATAGCTTTTTTGCAGTTTGCATTTTTGTATTATAGTATTTATGTTGGAAATCTGGGAGTACACTGAAATGCATTGCAGCAACGGTTCCTGAAATCTATATCTGTCTTTGCATTTTCCTGAGGGCGCAAGTTTTGTTGCGTTTGATTGGTTGTTCTCTTGAGCTCGTTTTTGGTTAAAGGACTAGTGTTAAGGAAGTTCGAAGCAATAAAGGAGTTATCAGCAAAGGGGGCACGAGTGCATGACTGTTGTAGCCTGTTGGGATGTTATAAAGCATTATATGAGAGCTTTTTAATTCATTGGGGCTTAACATCTCTTGTATGGTTTGGTTAGGGTGTGCTAGAATGAAGTTTAAGCTAAATCTCGTGCTTACTGCTTGCCCTCTCCTCCCACCGTACAAAAATATCATTTACCTGTCAGGCTTGAGTTTTTGGTATTCTCTAGGGTTTTGTCTAACTCATGGGACTGTGGTGGAATAAGTTGGTTTTCTTCATGTACTGTCAGTCTGCCATGATGCCATTAGATTACCCCTAGTGCCTTCTAAGAGGCTCCCACACCGCAGGTGAAAGGGGGGGGGGGGTCGGGTGTGCGCAGCCTTTCCTCTGTGATAAATAGACCCTAGAGATGAAGTGCATTAATCATCTGCTACGACATTATAATAGAAGGGTAGAGGGTTTTATGAGCCATTTTTACCCAGTGCCTTCCAAAACCAAATAGCTAAGAATCTTTGGATCCATCGGAAATAGATTTTAAAACTAGTACAAACACAAAAGATTTCAAAAGTATATGGTGCCCAATGAGGATATCTTGCCATCTGTTCAATAAGTTGCTACTCTTGGTTTTACTTGTGAATGTTAGGGTGACATTATTGTCTAATGAAATCACATGTGCTGGTATAACTTTTTTTATGCTGTTCCCAGTAGTATTTAGTGAGACGGGACTCGTCTGCATGTGGAGTGCTGACCTATTATGGTTATTAGCGGTTGAAGCGATATAGTTGCCACTCTATTCGCTTATCTTTGGACTCATAACATCTTTTTTTAATTTACAGTTATTGTTAAAGCTGGAGGATAATAGACTCGTCGAAACAGTTGGTATACCTGTAAAAGATGAGGAGGGTTCAGTGAGGCTTACTGCTTGCGTTTCATCACAGGTCAGTTTTCAGGAAAGCTCTTCTTTTGTTCTTTTTTCTTTTCTTTCTGAAGAGTCACTTCGCCTTGCAATCGGCTTCATACATTACTTTATATATATTTGGTGACTTTGGTCATCCGTAATGCATTCACGCACTGTTTATCTTGTGTTGCTGAATTAGGTAGGTTGCCCGTTGCGATGCTCGTTTTGTGCTACTGGGAAGGGAGGTTTCGCAAGAAATCTTCAGAGGCATGAAATTGTTGAACAGGTCCGTTCCCTATATATCTTGATTTGGTAACGATTTTGTATCATGGCGTTACCTGAAGTAGTTTCTAGAATTAACTGATTTAGATGAGCTCATATATATGAGTAAGACAAGAGAGTACTTCAAGGGTAAACGTTCTGTTCCATATATATATATATA
>CAAKMY010056957.1:0-11197 GCA_901111285.1 Corrigiola litoralis
ATACTTTTTCTGTGTCAATCGACTTCAGCATTTATTGTTCAACATCATAATGACTTACTATCTATTTGATGATCGAGTTATTTTATTTTCCTTAAAAATACTCTGGAAAAACGACTGAATGAAGTTTGACTTAAGTCGTTTTTCTGCAAATTGAAATCAAAGCCTACTGATTTGACAGGTTTTTTCAGGTCACAGAATGGTAATATTTATGTAGGAGATGTGGCTAGGTGTGAGGAACCAAAATCACCAATAAAACAGTTTTTGCTAAAATTTGACTTAAGTCGTTTTCGCTCTCACCGGTTCAATTCGTTTTGAATTGCTAAATTAGAAATCAGACTTTTACACCTATACTGATCTTTTTCCATCTCTCTCTCTCTCTCTCTCTCTCTCTCTCTCTCTCTCTCTCCAAGTAGCTCATACAAGTTTATAAGTATTTCTTCGAATTAACGACCTTTTACTATCATTAGAATTTGTTTGATATTTTGCATTAATCTTTTACTACCATGAATTAGATATGTTATGCTAATAATCTGTAAATAGTTTTATTCTATTACTCATGCTTTTGGATGTAATTTATTTTACATAGTTTTGAATTAAGCATAATCTCAATAAATCAATTATACGTAGGAGGGTGAATTCTTGTTTTTATCAACAAAATACATATACCATAGAATTCATACACAATTTGTTTGGCGATGAGGAATTGAGTATTTAGTATTTTGAATTAATATACGATCAATAAGAATTAAGAAATGTATAAATTTAGGTAGAGCTATAAGAGTATATTGACAATGAGTCACTTTGGCGTTCTGCAAAATCCGAAAATATAAAAACATAAGTTGGATCCTAAATGAGATTTATGATATGATAAGCTAATTTTGTGTTCTTTTTTGACCAAAAAACACAACAAAAGGTGATAATTATTATCAAGATATCACTCAGAGAACTATTAGCCATTCTATGGGAGGACTTAGCCCCTCTTATGCAACCAAACAAATATTAAATAGATAGGTGACAAACGTAAATAATTAAAGGGACGATGTGAAGTCCTCAAAATCCAGTACCACACAAGAGTCCTGTACTCATTTTCTTCCTCTCACCACTACTGTTAGATATCCTATCTTTCGTTCGTCCCTATGGTGAGAGTATGGCACATTTATATCGAGGTAGGCTCAAAGCCAGAGCAAAGGAAGTCCTCACCAACAAGGGCAATGAATCCCATTCTCAATAAAGAATCCATAGATCCTCCACTCCTTACCATGCCAAACAATAAGGGATGGGGTAGGGGAGGAGGGAGGGAAAGACATCCCCTGGCACTTCTACAATACCCTACCCTACCACATACTATAACTCTCTCCTTGCCCCTTCACAAGCAAAGCCATTGGAGCTCAAGTGCTGAATGCATAACTTCATGAAGAATCTCCTTTAAAATGTGAAGAATATCTAACTAATCGAATATTCAAGCACTTAAAATTCCTAACTATTTAAGAAAAGAACCAAAAAGGGAGATACTTCAAAATCCAAAACAAACATTTCAAAAGACTGACAAAAAAGAGCCCAGGCCACTACCACCTGCGGTTATAAGTTGTCTTCTCCTTTGTTATCAGCACTGTGGGCCCTGCAGGACAGTACTGTGGTAGCTAACTTGCCACAGAGGGAAACAAAAAATTGAACGGCAACCAAAAAGCACTATGCTCAACATTCAATTTAAAGAATACGTAGTACTAGTTATTCTTCATAAACTTAACTGTACAAGAAAAGGACTCCTCAGTGTTACTAACATTTCTCCAAAGCCATAAAACGACAGACAGTGTTCACACTAACCATGACAAAGCTGTAATCCTTAGGACGTAATACTTCCATTAGATAAAGAACACTTTGAAGCATCGACAAATTAGACAACTGAAGAATGGGAATTTAACCCCGCCTCATGACGACCACCATGATCACCATCATCGCCAATGCCATGAATGAGCCCTTGGCCAAAACACTTCTGGGTGTTTCCACTTCGGCCTTCCCTTTCCCATCTGCATCTGGGACAGCAAACAACCCCTCGACAAAACTAGCTAAACTACTAACATAATCTACAACAGTAACCTTCACATCCTCTAAAAATCCCATAAAACCATCAGGTTTTCCTGGTTCATCGGCATCATCAAAATCTACGGAACTCTTAGGTGAGTCTTCTGTCTCAAATTCGGTATCTGTAAGTGAAGAAGGTCAAAGTTAAGACTTCATTTAAATGGTAAAGCACAGATGATTCCAATCTGAGTACAGTTTGGGAGGTTCTTACATTTTCTATCCGATTCGAGAAACTCCATCAAAGTAGGGTTTTGCATCACAGCGTTCCAGACATTAGGATCACTTGCAATCGAAGCAACCACAGTCTGATAGGAGCGGAAAAAAAAAAAAAAAAAGATAAGAGAGTCGGAAACAGAATTCGTAAAACATAGGAACACGTCATACACTGTCATATACAGCATTCACTCCCAAGTGGATGATACCAGGGGCACTGGCATTCTTCCAAAATTAAAAAAGAAGGTTCTAATGGAGGCACCTGGCCTAACCATCATACAATAGTTGCAATCATAATACAAAGACTGGTGATAGGGGGGAGTAGAAGTACCCAAGTCCGTATATATTTAAGTCCTAACCTGTGCGCACCTTGAAAATAGCTACATACAAAGAGCACCAAGGCAATACTTTCAAGCTACTAATGTATAAAACTAAAGTTCAATAATGATCCCCATGATTCAGCTCAGCTAAAATTGAAATTTTCTTACAGCCAAGCACACATGACAACAGCAACAACTATATTGTGTTAACTTTGAAGACTTGTGCTTTATTATGAAGTTACTAAAATATGGAACTTCTTCAGCTCAATTTGTGTATTCAGATGAGAAATAACTAGAACAACTGAGTACTAAACTCCCACAACTGTTGGAAACTGCCACCAAGATGCAAAATGTCAGTATAGTAAAGCTTCCACCTTATTGTTAACTATCAAAACACCAATCCAACGTGACTACTTGAGTAATTTGTAGAAACTGCCATTAATTTCAAGTGTTGCTACTGTTTGAGCAACTACTATCATGGAGTTAGATCCTTTAATGTTCCACAACTACAGGCGAAGATTAAAGCCTAGAACAGTACAACTGTGATATAGATCACATTTTGTGTTATAGATCACAAAATCGAGACACCAAACTTTAAGAGCCACCAGCTGAAACGAATTTGGCCATAGGCAAGGTCTGGGGAATCCCACCATACAGCTTTAACCAAAGCAATCGAGAATTCAACTTATTCCAATAGATTGCTTTTTTTTGAAGTAAAAGTACTACAAGTCTACAACCTAAGACTAATATAATGCAAGCCACAGCACAGGGAAAATAGTATCAACTAGTGAAAGATATGAGCTGAAGACTACACAATTTGCGCAATAAATATTCCACATTGTTCTAGACAGTCGCCTCCTCACAAGCTCATATAGTAAATGTCTATGCATGCAAAAAAAAGAAAAAAAACACAAATGAGCATCTCACAATAGAGAGAAAGATTGAAGGATGAAAAATCAATACCTGAGCAGCAGAGCTTTCCTTGAGCAACATAAAGGCCTGCATCGCCCCTTTTGGGACAGAAGACTCGTGGGTGATGCAAGCTTTGGTTTCATGAAGTGACGAAAATGACTCTGCGCTACCAGAGGATCTAGGCGAAGAAAGATACACCCTGGCAATAAGTACAGCTTATGAATAACAAAGCTGATATATATACCAATATAACCAGCTTCAAAAACAGTAACCAAGCTGATATATACCAATGTTCATACCACCACAGTGGCTCCAGTTTAAAATAATCAGGAAAAAGGAAGATAGGCTTCATATGTACAAGCATAAATAAGCCCCTCAAGTCACACAGATTATTCAAAGGTAGGCCAGGAAATGCAGTAGCTCCTGTTTGAAACTGCCCAACTTCTTCAGAAAGGTTCAATTTCAAAGGATAGAAAGTCAGGAAACATCAAACATGGAACTCATACATTGCGGGTTTGAGCTTCCATGCAGATTTCTGTCATCGAGAACAAATTCTTATTATACAGGAGCCTGGAGTTAATTCCTCATATCCTTCCCTTCCCTTTTTCTGAAAACATCAGATCCAACCTAACGTGTGAAATTAAGCGTATCACAAAAACCCATGCTACAGGCAACTTTCTCCAGTACTCCCTATTTACGACCCCAATTTAAAAAAATATATATCTAGCCCCAATGACAGTGTATACGGCAGAACATCACCTTTAATCTAGTATACAAAATTTACACATATCTCATATGTAGACAGAAGACTCTCAACATTTGTACAAGAAAAAAAAAGTAAAAAAAAAAAATAACACAAATCTCATACGTAGCCCCAATAATAGTCTCTTAAGACTCTCAACACAAACCCGACCAACATTTTGATTATCCAACACATTTGGGAAGCAACTAATAACAAAATCATTTCTCCTAGACAAGCCCCACTTACAAACATAACCCAGAAAAAGGGTCATTTTGCATCACCAGTCACCACACTTCACCAAAGATACCTTCTTTACCACCTCCCTAGCTCTAACAAACACAGCAAGACAAGAAATGTTGAAACCATAGCAAGCAGAAATAAAAAACAATTTGCACCATACACCAATCACTTGCTTCAAAAACCTTAAAATCTGAAATTGCATAACAGCAAAACTACGAATGTTATTAGTAGAATAACCTAATTACAAACTTCACAATCACAGTGCACAAAATTTGACAACACCATATACCTTCTCAAAATATATATAGGAATAACTAGGAGCTATGATCATCAAAACCCTGAACTTAAAACAAAATCGTCTTATATTATAACACATATAGTAACAAACTCAAAACATTGTAATCCTTACCAATCCTAGAGTTATATACTAGTAATATACTTCACACAATAAGACCAACATAAACCATATCTACAATCACACATGACAACAAATTGAATTACAAAAATTCCATAACTTAACAATTCAAATTAATATAGCAACTATATTAACAGTAAAAATGGAAACACAATAGCAAAACTTAACGATCACACCCAATAAGCACCTAAGGTAGCAGCCACAAATCCCCTATAACAAAATAATAATAATTTAACAATCACACACATGACCAAAACCCAAAACCTTTATAATCCAACTAAAAAGCATCGGCCACTTCATCAATGGAAAAACCCTACGCATTTATGAAGTAGCGGTTGCATGTTACCACGTCATCATAAAACAATAATTCAACAATCACACACATGACCAAAAGCCAAAACCTTCATAATCCAACTGCAAAGTAAGTGCCACTTCAAGAAAACCGAAAAAACCCTATGATCCATTGATCCTCAAGGTAGCGACAGCAGGTTACCACGTCATCAAAAAAAATATCCAACAACCACACCCCTGACCAAAAGCCAAAACCATAATACTCCAACTAAAAAGTAAGTACCCCTCTCGAAAACCAAAGAACCCTACACATTTCTAAAGTAGCGGCTGCAGGTTACCACGTCATTAAAATACAATAATCCAACAATCAAACCCATGACCAAAAGCTAAAACAACGATACTCCAACTAAATGGTAACTGCCACTTCATAAACAGAAAAACCCTACGCATTTCTATAGTAGCGGCTGCAGGTTACCACATCATACAAAAAACCAATAACTCAACAATCACACCCTTGACCAAAAGCCAAAACCATAATACTCCAACTAAATGGTAACTGCCACTCCATAAACGGAAAAACTACGCATTTCTATAGTAGCGGCTACAGGTTACCACATCATACAAAAAACCAATAATTCAACAATCACACCCTTGACCAAAAGCCAAAACCATAATACTCCAACTAAAAGGTAACTGCCACTCCATAAACGGAAAAACTACGCATAGTAGCGGCTACAGGTTACCACATCATACAAAAAACAATAATTCAACAATTACACACGTGACCAAAAGCCAAAACCATAATACTCCAACTAAAAAGTAAGTGCCACTTCATAAACACAAAAAAAACCCTACGCATTTCCAAGGTAGCGGCTGCAGGTTACCACGTCATCAAAAACAATAATTGAACAATCACACCCACAACCAAAACCCATTTCTAAATTCTAATAAAACAAAACAATACAAACAAAAACATTTACTTCTCAAGGGCATCTTTAAGTTCATGAGTAGCCTCCTTGGCCTCCTCAATACTGGGCACAGGTCCAAACACAACTCTGGGCTGCTTCGGCGCCACAACCCGGTCCACAACCAAACCACCATTCCTATCATTACTATTACTATTACTATTACTATACACATCATCATCAACAACCCCAGCAAACTCCCAGTCATCACTCTCCCAGACCGGCCTCGGCATGGCCTGCTCGACCTTAAACCCGGTCTGATCACCCCCACCGCTACATACGGTCCCACTGACCGGTCGGGCCGACTTCCTGGCCGCAAGGGTGACCGGGTTTTCTCCCAGACCGGCGGTCCGGAAGCCGGTCGTTATTGCCCCTATCCCTGCCACCTTCGCTGCTGCCCTCATCGCTCCTCCTCCTCCCATTTTATTATTTCTGGGAATCAAATGAAATGAAATGATGAGGGGTTTGATGAATTATATATGGGGTGGTCGTATAATATATGGTATGAAAATGTATAATGTATGATATGAAAATGTTACAGTATTTAGGATAAGAAAATTTTGGTGGTTTTATTTTGGGAGGATTTTGTTGCGGGAGACTTGGTGGGGTGGTGAGGAGATGACACGTGTAAACATTATTTATTTTGTTATATAGTTTTTTTTTTTTTTTTTTTGAGGCGATAATAAATTTTGTAGGTTGCTTACGAGAGAGGACTTTCCTTTGACGGGATAAAAGGAAGAGAAATACGGATATTTTTGAGGATTTTTTGGATTTTATTGAGTTTTGACGTCTTTTTTGTTTTGTTTCTTTTTTTTCGAGTCATTGGTGAATGGTGATATTTTTGAAAAGAATATGAATTGTTTGGAGTTGTTATTTGGCCAACGAAGGTTTGTAGAAGAATTGGGAGAAAACATTTAATTTTATCTTAGAAGTATATGTAGACAAATTTGTAATTTTGTATTTATTTGTGACATTTAGTTTTGAGGATTGAGATTGTAATGTTACAAAGAAAAACATAATTGAGACTGTCATATTTATATTGTCAAAATATATATGTTCATTATTAAAAAAAAAATTGATTAAAAAAAAAGACATTTTGTATGTATTTTTAGTGATGTTACTTTTTATGTTTTTGGTTGATTTTGGGGATATTGCTAATGTTTAGCAATAAAAGGAGGAATGATTAAGGATATATGTTGGTAAAGCTAGTATAAAGCTGCTGTTCTATTTTGTGAAGAGAGTCCTAGATTCGTAGATAAGAGTCAACCCATGTATCCTACAATTGAAAAGTTAATGAACTAGTATAAAGGAGTATTAGTTAAATTTCGTAGGAACTGGTTCGTGAAAGTTCTAATTAGTAAAACTGGATTAAGTTAAGATGTCTGTCTAGTATGAACACTGAAAACCTTGCAAAAATCAAGATGATGGAACATTAAATTTGTTTTACTTCGTAGAGATCAGAAAACAACCATGTTCCTTGCTTGTCACTAGTGTACTAATACTACGCTTGGACTCTTTTACATGTTTCAATTTATATTGCCAAAATGCTATACTGCCACAGGGCCACAAACAGGGGAGCTGTTGCAATTTGGGTAGAGAAAAGATCTGTTGTATACGCCATGCTGAAATCTACTATCATTGGTTGCATGATCACAATTCACAACATAAGGGCTCAGTTACTCCCGCCCAAAATTACAATATGGCCTACGTTCTATGATACAAGATTATAGTTCAAACTTTGACCAAAATTTTGCTTGATTTTACTGCTGACTTGCTGTACCAGATAACATAATAGTACAACGTCCATCTGAATACATGAGTTAGGTTATAATCAATGATCCTTCAGCTTCCAAAGATACACAGACTCGAAGGTCAAGCACCAGACCTCTCAGCTCACGGCCTCCTTGCTTGAAAGTCTTTACCCTGTATTGAACCGCAAAAGCACTACAATTTCTTCGGTTCTTCGCTATCTAATGATGCCTATCTGGACAGAAACCAATGTGAGGATTATACTCTCCGTAAGTGTGCATCTGAAAGCACCTGTAGGATTTCAGGTGCAACAGCAAGGTTGGTGCTTTTGGCAACTTCAATGAGAACCGGAACACAGGCATATCCATTGCCTATGTCCTATTACACTCAATTGTTGACGTACACAATGTCCTCTTTTCGTATTTGCATCTTGCCTTTGTCTCTCCTTCCACCTCGTTTTTGCGTTTGGTCGGGTTGCTCTCGCTGAAAGTAACGACAGAGAAACTCAGTATAGTTTTTTTTTTTTTTTTTGATATATAGAAACTCAGTATAGTTATTCACAGAGTTCATCAAAAGAATTTTCAATATTGACATCAAAATTCCAATAGATCCCGAGTCAAATATATCATGTGTTCTTGAGTAGATAATGTGGATTTGGTCACTGGAACAAGCTAGTTGACTATTTTTAGAACATCACTACAAACACTTCTATCTAACTTGAGGTACCTCCGTACTTAAGACGAAGAAGCATATTAAATGTGGGTTTCCAAGAGTAGGACAAATTGACATTCTAGAGTAAGCTTATCTGGCCAAAACTGTCTTTACCTTTCTTAGCACAAATGTCAAATACAAATACGCCACTTCCCACTCATCGGCTGATATTGTACCTGAAAAACAGAGGAATTAGGCAACCATAAATTTCTTTCCATGAATGAAGAGACATGCAATACAATAAGGACTACCAACTGAATCACAATATTATGCTACAGAAGAAGCACAAGAGGTAGAGAAAGAGACTCACTCTGATCCCGGTTTCCATCACCCAAAGCACCTAACCGCCTCATGAGATCAACAAAGTCTGGTTTCTTCATATATTCTTCCACAAACTGATGAGAATTCTTTGCAAATACTAGCTCAAAGTCATACTGCAAAATAACTCAGTTGAATCAATAACAATCTCCCACATGGTAGGGATTTTTTTCTCAAAAGCAAGCTGTCTAAGAGTCGCAAACAAAATTCTACACCAGAGAGAACTTTGAACATTAAAGCAACTGTGAAAATTATCTCCAACAGGCAAACTCTATTTTAGTATACCACTAACACAACTCTGAAGCTGAAAGGATCAACGTCCAGCAGAATTCCGAGTTTCAATTACAAGCAACAATTTTACATATCCTAGTAACTGTCCTATTTATTGATAAAAATATAGCAGTACAATTTGCACCTTTCAACGACAAAGGTGTAGACAAAGATAGACCCTACAAAATCACAGGGTCAAGTTGTTTAGACCTAAACTCTGCATAGCCTCCCGTCTACCAAAGGGGGCGGGAAGAGGGGGGTGGAGGGGTGGAGGGGTGGGGGGTTGTTGATTAGGAAGAGCATAACACAATCATTGGCAAAACACACGTACAAACTTCTACAGTTATTGAAGTTATAATGGCTTGGTGGTGAAAAGGGCCCTTCAGCCATCGATGTTAATACTTATGAAGTTCTATCACCTTTGTACTGTCCTGCAGGCTGCAACCTCAACCTAGCAGCTTGAAACTTGAAGATAAGAGATTATAGTGAAGTCATCTCCATGTAAGCTCATACTCGGGAGTTGGATAGTCCGACCACTAAGGGTTACTACATAAGAGCTCCCAGACTCACTCAAGATAGGAGACCTACCAGCTGCTATATCAGACAGTTAAGAAGCTCTTGTTTTATATCCTCGAGATAAGGCTGCTAGGATGGAACTAGAAGCGCTAAAGTAGTATTCTAGGAAAATGGGCATAGAAAAGAAGCCGCACACTGCGGAAAGCAAACAAAAATTAACAAAAATATACAAGTGCAGAAGTTGAGCATTAGAAGATTGGTTTTAAGTTTGGATCAAACCTAATCTACGAAGGCAAAAATGACAAACAAAATCATCCTTTCACAGCTCCGCAAGTAGAGAAACTGAGAGGTTCAGAAATGTGTATCATGACGATGATATTCGAACAAGGGGAAGAGGTTTTAACATATTGAAGAGGTTGACAACATAATTTCTGGACATTTTCATCTACTGATTGCGCTATGGAGCTGATCATCTAAACAATATACCTAAAACATAGCATTCTACTTTCGCACCACATGCACTACACCTCCATGCTATCACAATTGAGAAGCACAGATGTCAGGAGATGTGACAACCGACTGATTCAGAACAGCAAGCTTTGCTTCCAGACAGCCAAACCCAAGACATTTGTAAAAACTATTACACATGACTAGAAAGTAGAAAGGACACAATTTCCCTGCTGGTTTGAAAATGCCAGTGGCACAAACCAATATCATACCTCGTCTGCCAGTGACTTAAACACTTCAAATGGCACGATCCATTCGGGACAATCAACAGCATCCTACAGAATAAAGAGTATAAGATAAACATCATCGCAGACTGATCACGAAAATAACATCAGAAACCAGAACATGAGAAGAAAGGACTTCAAATCTCAAATAATAAAGGTATTAATGGCAACACTATTCTGAGTCATGTAATTTGACACCATAAAAGAACTGATCACTAAATACCAATGAGGTCAAAGATAGACTTCCTAGAAAGTATTAGATAGATGGGTAGTTACGGCCTATCATTGCATAGACGTAGGGTCCTTAATTTACTTCCACGGCATGGCATGTGATTTGATGAATTAAAACAATTGTTCGAAATAGAGTCTCTTGATTGGCAGAAGAAAATATCATATACGCAGAAATCATGCCAGGTAGCAACTAGCAAGGATACACGGAGAAATTACGACAAACCATACCTCCAAATGAAACTTGTACTGGATACCGAAAGGAGTGGAAGATTTGAATTTCTGAACCCAAAAGACAGGAAAATCAGACATTCTATATGGACAACTTCCATCAAATCGAAGCAAATATCACATAGGCAAGGAATAGGAAGTCACCTTATCAGCATAATCCTCATCAAAACGTATCCAATAACAACTGTTACCGAACTCCAAGCCTTCCCCTGCAGAAAATGCATGGAAAGTAAGCAACGTCCTTTATATATATATATATATAT
>CAAKMY010056960.1:0-11498 GCA_901111285.1 Corrigiola litoralis
GTAGTTAATCGGGGCTATGGATTGCCTGTGGGTGTTCTTTGATAAGGGAAAGGAGGGGGAGGGGGAGGGGGAGGGGGAGTTGCAAGGAGAGTTACAAGAAGCATGGGGGAGATAATGAGGTTGGGGAAGCAGGGGAAGAAAGGGGGGATTAACTAAAGATTGAATTTTTATGCCACGTAAGCCAAATGACCGTCTAATTTGTATTCGACAGGTTAACCGGTCATTGGCACAAAAATGGAAAAAATGAGACAAACTTGGGAATATCAAGGAATAATCCAAACTTGGGAATAAAAATAGAAGACCGGACAAACTTGGGAATATTCTGAGCAAATTTTCCTTTAGATTTAGCTAGTAGTTTTCTAAATTTTGGCTACATTGGAACTAATGCCGAATATCATTTCATCAATTCTGGCATTTTATTTCATATTTATGAAAGGGTGTTCAACTATTGTGTGGCTGGTTCTTTTTCTGCTCTTGCCGTCATGTTAGGCAACTTGATTCGTAAGATCTGAATTTGGTGGATAGGTGCTATTCTGACCTGATGCCCTCTGAGTTTTTCACTCTCTACTTCCTATTTGATGTGCACATTCACATGGTGACCTCCATTCACACTGGAGCATCCACAACCTCTGTCAAGTGCAGATTCAACCATAGCTGTTACTTTATCCATCTCCCACTCATATAGTGGCCTCCTCGAGTAAATCCTTAGAATTCTGTCTAGAGTGAAATCTGAAATCGTTGCATTATGGTGAGTATAAGTTTATCAACCTGCTGAAATAACACGTCAAAGCACTCATCGGTTCTCCACTTGTCCTCCTGAAATCCCCCATTTCCTACCTTGTATGAAGTCGAGGGAAGGAAACACCTCAGATTTTTGTAAATGAATTTTCAAGGGAAAGTATGAGTCCATGAGTTCTAAAACCTATGTTTCCTGGACGCTCCGATTTTTGCCTTGTACTCGTCCTGACTACAAAATATGGGTCTGACCCTCCATTATGCAAACGGCATAATTTGGAGAAGAAGAGAACAAAAAGGGAATAAGGGATCAAAACAAGAATCTGCAGATATTTTTTTAGCAATGGAATGACGAATCTACTAGTTTTGAAATACAAATTAAAAATAAAGAATTACAAACTTTTGATTGGTATGATTATCATTATTAACCTACAAATGAAAAAAGAAATAATTGCCGGGTCCCGGCAGCCATGTCCAAACTTAGGACACTGTCCTTGCGTCGATGAATTTTACAAATGGTGGATCCGACAAGTGGATTTGTGACCGTGTCCGATTTTTTTTATACGAGTCAAGGTCACATAGACTAAAACTCCTTTCTAGGGAATCCCATCGTTACCGGAACATCATACCTACTGTAGACGATTCGATGCCAAAGGAGGTAGTCATCAAAGGAAACTTCCTTAATTATTTTTCCAGCAAAGCAACATTTTTGTGCACCAAATGACCAAATCCCAGCCCCCCTTCAGACTGTGGATAAATGATCCACTGTTCTCCATAGGATTCTCTTACTTTTCCTGGATGGGTTGGTAAGTTAGAAGGCAGCTGTATCCTGTGTTTTGAAATACTTTCCTAAATACTGTATTATGTCATAGAAAAGGTGATATTATTTTATTACCAAAGGAGCCATAGGTTGGCTTTACCAGCTGTAGCTAATGGATTGTGAGTTCTGACGACCGTAAATGTTGTGGGAAACAGTCGGATGGTGTTTGTAGTTGATAGAATGTTATAACCTTGGGCTGATTAGCATTTCAATATAAAGCTCTAATGTGTAGAATTTATAATACTGAAACTTAAATGCACATTTATCATGCATGAATTGGATAATCATAAGCCTCGAAAATTTTACAATCAAGTTTGTCCTGTATCATTTCAAAGCCGATCAAAGTGTGACTAATGTGTATATTGTATCACCTAGGTCGGCATTGTATGTATAAACGGGTCTTCTAATGAATCTGTGCCAGGTTCTTGCCATCATGTTAGGAAAGATGATTAGTAGGTTCTGAACTATGGATATGGCCTATGGGCTATTCTGGATGGCCTCTGAGTTTTCTACACTCTCTTCCCACTTCAAGTGTATATTTCTTTTTTCGAAGTAAAAATATTCTTCTGCTTTTCTTTGAAAGTTATTTCTTGAACAGCCATCTAGGAGGTGGACTTGAAAATTGGTTGGAGATTGTATTCTATTCATCTTCATGAAAGATTATGTGCTGATGCTGCACATCTCACGTGGATGTTTTGGTAACTGGAAGTTACTAGGGACAACCTATTTTGAACATGCATTTACAATTGTGTAGTAGTATAGACCTTTATGAGTCTTACTTGGGTATGACGGTCCCATGATATGACAAGATGAGCTTTGAAGTTTAGTTGTCAGCTATTAATCTAAAAGCTCATCCTAAAACCTTCAATCCTCACCCGGTCTTATCATAGGACTGTCTTACCCATGTTTTTGCCGACCTTTTTAAGTGAGGTTATTGTTACTTGTTAGTATAGAAGATCAGAGCAGATGCACTCAGCTAATTAAGATAGATGTAGAAACTTTCTGATTAAAGCGTTTTTCAGGATCACTCAGAATGTTGGGTAATCATGGTTTTGCATTCTTGTTTACAGAATCACGGTTTTGAACTTGGTGTTTTCTAGAAATTTCATTGTTCCAGTGTCCTGAAAGTTAAAACAAGCTACTGGTTAAATAGGAGTTGCTGCCTAACCATTAATTGATTTAGTGATTCAGTACTGTTAAATTTTTATCTCCGCGCTACATCCTCTAACTATTACTATGTTGTATCTGTCTTCCAAGTCTTTTAATACTTTTGATCTGTAATTGCAGATACTACACCATCTGGAGAATAGAATTCAGGTTCACAAGGATGCAATAAATTATTGTCAGGATGTCCTGCGACGGAAGTCGATTGAGTGGGAAACTCAGTATCATAATGACTTAACTCGCCCAATTCGGGATGTGGATTTAGTTGTAACTGTTGGAGGTGATGGCACTCTTTTGCAAGCTAGTCACTTTATGGATGACTCAATTCCAGTTTTAGGAGTGAATTCAGATCCGACACTGATTGACGAGGTATAATAAAAAAAGCCCTCTCAGATACAACTGGGAAAAGAAGATATGGTAAACATAGCTCAACGTCAAAAGGCAGCTGGCTAACTTGTGCTGGTGACTCATTTTCTTTTGGCACAGGTAGAGCAGTTCAAAGATGAGTTCGATGCTACTAGAAGTACAGGCTACCTTTGTGCAGCAACAGTTAAGAACTTTGAACAGGTCAGGCTTTCATGGTAACTTCATATTATTACTATTGTGTTCTTTCTGGACAAGTTTAAAATTTTTGATAATAGGTTTGATACTGTGCCTAGCTAGTGTGGCAACAAGAGCATGATGGATGTTGAAATAGTCATTTGAAAAGATTCTTGCTCTAGTGTCTATGTACAGTCAATTCTTGTTCAAGTTATTTAGCTTGTGGTACTATAAATGTCTAAATAACCATCTTCTCCATTTTGTCATAGCTGTAATGATGTCTGTCTTTGCTACCTAATGAATCATTTGATTTGTTTGATGGAGTTTGTCAAAGTAGGATATTCGGTTTTCTAATTTTGGGTGTAGCGATTGGTTTAAGGTGGCTCTTATTACTTCTTTTTTCTGTCAACTGTTAGCTATCTGCCTTTGATTGTCCCATATTAATTATCAGAATGCCTTCGAGCTTGAAGACTTTATAACTTGAAGGGTTTCGAAACAAGAAATCTCCAATGTTGTTGGGGTTTAAAATTTTCAGCTGTATAGGGGGTTAATGACGTAGGAGTCTTGGATCACAAGTAGTGATAAAGGAGACATTCCGAGTCTAGCTGCTAACAGCTATGACTCAGTTGGAGTTGAGGATTTTGTTCGTTATGAGCTGCGGCTCAATGGGTGTAATGAGCTTCAGATCCTTTCTATTTTTCAATATAATTAAATGAACTATAGTTACTATTTCCCTCCCTCAAAAGACCTCCTCCTTGGTTCAACTGCTGTATTGCTTGGTGGCTTTTCTTGGAGACTCTAGATTGTAGTTTGTATGTTGGAAGCGTGTTCTTCACGAGGGTTGAAAATTCAAGCCACCAAATGTGCAGGATAATATATCTCTACTGGAGCTGGCCCTGGGCCATGTTGAGCCACCGCCGTGACTTCGACTGGCATCAGTGGTGGGCCAGGTGGACCGTGCTACATCCTACAGTATAAGTGTATAACACAATCTTTGCGAGTTCTTTTACTTGATCCGTAACTGGCCAGGCGTGGGCTGGTTCTGGGCTGGGCTTTGAAACCGGGCTTTCCTGCAACCTATGAGGCGGGCTCAGCCACTCCGGGCCAGGGTTAACCGGCCCAGCAGCCAGCTCTACCCTCAACTAGCCTGTGCTCTGATCAATGTTTACCTGATATATCAGGGAAACAGTGAAGCTGGGGATATCATTTTCCAGGGAGGATTATTTGGGCAATTCATTCAGGTAATTTGGAATGAAGTGGGATATCATGATTGCTCAAGAGCTACATGTATTGGCATGGTTCAAGTCTTAAGCCAGATCAAGAAATCAGCAATGTACTGAACAAGATCCAGCAAATACCCTATAGTCTTGAACATTGCTTGACATTGTAAAAGTCAGAACACGAAGTCTGATGGTGACGCGTTTTGTGCCATGTACATATTTCTGGTTCTTGTGGTACCAGAAAAATAATTTTATGATCTTAGGTCCTTGATAACCAAAGTAGGGAGGCGGTTAACAAAGGTAAAAAACACATTTAGCTGTAAGAAATGTGATTTAGTAAAGTTGTCAGCTCCTACAGCTCCTGTGGCATGTTTCAAAAGAAAAGTTAGGTAAACCACCTGTTCTTAGATTCAGAGCTTACATGAACTTTTTCAAGAAAGATGTTGCTTTTTTTGCTCTATCCAGAAGCTGACAACACTAGCTCTAATCGGGAATTTCCTTGGATCTTCTCTGATCCTTCCAATCTCCAGAGCTGTTGAACAAAAATTAAGCACTGGTGACACATGCAGAATTGTGTCATATATTATTTGAAGACATAATACAAAGTTATTTGGGAAAGTTCCTTGAGGCTGCTTTATATGTGTCAGCATATTCTGTCAATTCTGATAGAGGATATATTAGATAATATTAGGAAATTGGTTAGGATTAGTCTAGAATATTCCTAACCAATATATCCTAACATATTATCTAAATATATCCTCTATCAAATTCTATTCAGAAGTAAAATGAAGTACACACTGCCTTAGGGGTTGATATGGACCTGCAACAAAATGTCGTGCAGACGAGAACTGTTCATAGGGGAAAAAAACTAGGTGAATGGAAAGCGTAAACAAGTCGCAGGACCTACTTACTAAGTTTCTTACCGGTATTAGGGAAGTGGTTCCAGAGAATTTGGCAGCACTGACCTTCAGGCCTTTAGCTCATTCACATGACACTTTCACAATAGTGACTTTGATATCAGAAACAGGAGCTTAATACCAAAGTACGCAATTGATCATAGTTTTTCTATCGTTTTGCACGTGCCATTTTGGTGCACTCTCCATGGTTCTCTTGGTGATGCAGGCTTTGCGTTTCTATATATTCATATTGATTAACAGATATTCCAATATAGCACAAGTTTGTAGCTTTTTGCATGGTTCTAATGATTTCTCGGGAATAAATCATCTGTTAGAGGGCATAATTTGGGTTGGGTAGTTTTCTTAGCATCTCTTTGGGCTAAAGCTGCAGGTACTTTCAAAGGTTACTCATTCCCCTTAGTAAAACAGAATTGGGCCACTTTGAAAGTCTGGAGCTACGAGGACTTTCTGTGCTATGCTTGCTTGTTCTGAATAATAATTTTATTTTGCTAAAAAATAACAAATAAACAACTAAATCTTGATGTTGATGAACTGTTGTTGTTAGGTATTGGATGATATTCTTGACAAAGGTGCTGTCCCTTCTGACATATCACGAATATCAATACACGTCAATTCAAAGTTATTGCCAATGAAAGCTCTAAATGATCTTCTAATTGCACACCCATCTCCTGCTTCATTGTCTTGGTTTTCATTTAGGTAAGTCTTTCTGGTCCATCTTTGGTATAGTTCTGTATCCTCCTTTTACAGAAATAATCTGGTTTAGTTTTTTGGGTGGCAGGCTCAAAAATAATGGTGGTTCCTTAGTAAATTGTCGTTCAAGTGGTTTAAGAGTTTCAACGGCAGCTGGCTCAACTGCTGCTATGCTTTCTGCTGGTGGGTTTGCTATGCCCATACTGTCCAAGGAGCTCCAGTACATGGTGAGAGAGCCCATACTATCAACTGCAGCAAACCCTAGCTTGATGCGCGGATTGGTAAAATCTGATCAGACCATGCAAATCGCTTGGTCTACAAAAGAAGGTGTTGTATACATCGACGGTTGTCATATTACTCACCCTGTCAAACACGGGGATATTATTGAATTATCATCAAACGCCCCAGTTCTGAAGATTTTTCTGTCACCCCACTTGTTATCAGCCAATGGACTTGCAAAATTATGAGGTTTTCCCTTACCGTTTCCTCATGATCTAATTTCTAGTTTAGAGATTCAGGAAAGCAGAACTTATGTATATGCGAAGGAGTAGCTCAATTCAGGAAATGAATGTTGTGGTCCTGTACATAATCGATGGTTTTATTTTCAGGCTGACATATCTCAATGCCTTGCAATTTGTCAAGTTTCTCGACCTAATTGTTGGAATATCTCCCCCATTATTCTACTTCCTTAGGTCGGGAGATTGATATATGTTCACTCTGATCTTAAATCTGGATAGAGCTAAAGCTTTTAACATTTTGTTGTAATCAATTTTCGCTTAGGGATATGCATTTTGAGATGAATTTTTACTGTTTATGGAAGCTGCGAATAAACATAAGAATTAAATGTTTGCATTCCATGGGAATAAGTTGTATCGATATATTTGGATTAGAAGAGAACCCTGATAAACTTATGGAGCTTGAGAATTTTTATTGTTTTTCAGGTGCTATGTATTCGTGCGGAGTCATTTTGTTATTGCATCAGAATCTCATTGCGATGGGAATATGGGACCATGTAATGCGGATCATTTTTTTCTGGCGAGTTTCCTTAAGGTTGTATGCTTGACAACTTAAATGGTAGATGGATAAATTGACAAATCTAGTTCTGCTCTATACATCATCACACTGATAACAAATTTGCATATTCTAGGTACAATAAAGCATCCTGCAGGATACAAATAACATCAGAAAAAGTAGAATTCAGCATTTTGTTAGAATTTGGAGTGATCACTCTGTCCTCGCTCGTCAAATAAAGTAACAATTCACATCTAATCATTTAGAGGGGCCAATCTCAAAAGTTTGATGACAACATGCAAAACTTACTTGTTTTAAGGTGAATTTAGTATTGTCCATCCATGCTAAATCCAAAATGGTCTAGGAAAAATCATTCTCCAAGTACCAAAGTATTCTGCTCGTTCGGGACACATTCTTGCTACAAAATGAGTCACAAAGTTCCAAATAACATGGGATAGAGAGAGCGATAACTAGTGAAATTATCAAAAAAATGTGTGTCTCTCTCTAAAACGACTCTACTAAAACCAAACCTTTTCTACCATATTCTCCGTCTAACTTGCATCACTTTCCCTCAACGGAAAGCTACACATACCTAGACGTTGATGGTCCCTTCCTTACACGCCGCATCCCAAGTAGTTTCCACTCCTTCCATTATCGAAGCATCTATGTTCACCTAAATCACCCTCATAGGAGGGGGCTTCCATAGTTCTATCTCTAACGAGACGGAAAAATCATGCACACTACTATGAACCTTAGAAGAACACATTCTAAAATCCTCAATAAGCCTCAAGAATCCTCTCACTATTAGCTCTGTTTAGCATTACCTCAATAAAAACGAAGTCATTTCTTATGAAAACGAAGTCATTTCTCGCAATCCAAACCGCTCACGCTTTACAGGCTAAAGCCTATTTAATTATGGAAAAAACTCTAACGTCAATTTAGTTATTAGAAAAAGAAAAACTCTAAAGCCTATTCGTCTTAAATAAATTCTTTCAACTTCATCCACCTATTTACTCAACTCGCCATCATTGTTATCCAAGAAACCAAAGCTTTGTTAACAACCTCTTCACCCCATCAACACTCTTGATGTTTCTTATACAAAAGTAAGTTTATCAAGTTGTTTGCACAACATGATGCTGAATATACTTGTTTTTCTTTTTTTTTTAAATATTTCTAAAAGGATTAATGTATGACTCTTTTTTGTTAACATTTTGTGTGAAATGTCAAGTATATTATACTTTGTGAAGAATAAATAATTTGAAAAATATGTAATTGAAAATGATGAATACATTGTACTTAAAAACAAGGAAATGACAAAAAATAGCTTGATGTTTACACAAAATCAAAAGACATATAATCATAGTCGTAAGAAGGGATATAACAATTGTATTTTTTTTTTTTTTTTTGCTAACAAGCCATGGTCAACAAGTTTTTTGTTTTTCTTTGTATGGGGTGTACAAATGTTGTCAAAGTAAATTGGTTTTAAGTGTATAATGTTTGTACTTTGATATACTAGTTATGTTTTGAAGTAGTAGTATTATATGTGATGAAATTTGATTGTATATTGTGGAGTGGGCAAATTATTAGGTACACTGAGAGTACCTACTCTCATGTCTAATTTAAGGTATTTTTATTTACTTTTGATTTTTTTTTATAGAAAATACATAAAGGTACATACAAATATACTTGAGAGTACATACTTTCAGGTGTATGCAATAGATCTTGTGTGGAGTGTTATATTAGTTATGTTAATATGAGATGTAGTTTGAGTCTTAGTTTGAATGTATGTCAAATTTACATATAAAAAAATTGTCATAATTGGACAAAAAAATTTGATGAATATCAACAATTTATTGGTACATAAAAGCAATTAATTCTCCGGGGGGAAGGGGGATATGAGGATTTGAAACTGAGACAATCTCAGGTAGGTTATACTAGCTATCAATCATTGGGTCAACCTTAGCTTACTCCTCATCATGATGAATATCAACATTAAACTTACTGAAAACCAACTTGAGCCTATTGAATATCAACATGTATATTGAATTTTAGTTTTTTCTATTGAAAAGATACAAATTAGATAAATATGTTGGATTTCCACTAAAATCATTTCAAAAACCAATGTATATAAGGATAAAAACTGGTAATAATTGTAATTAGACCTTTGAGAATATAAGTATCTTTAACCATGAACATAACATGGACTTTGTTTGAACTGTGAATATTATTGAGACTTTGCCAAACATTACATAATGTAAGTTTCTCCAACTTGTTTTTCTTCATTTTTCCGTTATGCGATTGATACGAAGGTACGAAGCAGATTTCGTTTCGTTTCTCCAACTTGTCTGAGTTTTTCCAATATCATGCGATTGAGAGACTTTTCACACAACTTTGTCATCTGATTACGACATTTTCAATGAACCATGATAGATTCAAAGAGAGTTGAAATTAGAAGCACAAGAGAGCGAAAATGCGACATTTGTACGAAAAAGGTCAATGAAATAATGAAAAGTCAACATTCTTTTGACCAAAAATTTGCAAATACACATCTTATCCATGTATTATACGAAAATACAAAAGTTTTTCATCTTGTTAAACGCAGCCGGCCTCTGAATTCATTTTTTACACATATTTTTATGTAAAAAATATGTAAATACACATTTTAATCACGTTTAAAACACATTTTAACTTAATTATGCATAGTACACATACAAGTAGAAGCATAGAATCAAGACAAATGAAAAACTTCCAAATTCTTAGAAAAGACCGTCTTCTTTTACATGAGCTCCTATACAAGCTAAATCAATCTAATGTTTTATACAAACCTTAATAAAATTAGAGATTTACAGAAATTCTTGGAAAATACCATCTACGTTTATTTTAAAAGTAGACAAATATTACGTAAGCTAAATCATCCCAAACTTCCTTTAAGCCCAATCCAAATTATAGAGATATTACCTTCATTGGGCCAACATAGACTCCATCTACTCAAAAAAAAAAAAAAAATTAGACGATCTCTTTCAAAACTAGCCGGAGATTTATGTCCTTTTATTGAGCTAGCATGACTTTGGTGTATCCTAAACCGTCTGGAAAAACACAAAAACTCAAAAAGGACTGTCTTTTCGTAAGCTACAAAAAGACTAATCAGCCAGGTCCAAATAATTAATAACCGTATTCGCTTTAGATAGCCCAACTCCCTGATTTTTTTTTCTTTGTTTCACGTACACGACCCTTGCTATCTTTCTTCGCTTTGTATCTGATTGTAATCCCATTTTCTCTCGATCTCTCCACTCCATTCCTCAAACAATTTATATTTTCTCTCTCCTACTCTATTACCATCAATTTACTCCTTTCCTCCTCTTATTTTCCATCCGATCTTATGTCTAGAGATCATATGTTCACCATTTTTCTATGTTATTTTACCTTTTTTGGCTACATTTCGATGAGCTTGGTGTTTCGTACTTTGAGTTTTACATGTAAAATTAATTGATGTTGTTTGACTGGTGATTAACTTTAGTGTTTTATATAATTAGTTGTGGATTTGTGTGGGTGCTAGCAAGGATAGTGTAGATGATTGGTATTGAGAAAGGAGTTATGTGTTGTTGTGGTTTTTGTTGCATGAGAAAGGAGGTGTAGGGGGTCATTGTTGTGATTTGAGAATCAGGTTGTGGGAGAGGATAAAGAGAGTAGAGAAGAGAAAAGGTGAATAATGAGCTGAAGACGGAGCAGAGAAATGTTAGTTTTTAACTTATAAGTTTAAATATTTAACTTAAAAGTTTGATTTTTTTCAAGTAAAAGTTTGAAATTTTTCCTTAAATTATTAACTTAAAAATTCGAATTTTTACCTTAAAACTACTAATTAACGCTCCTCCGGCTCCCACCCTCTTCAACCAAACTGGTGCTTTTTGTCCTACTCGACCCATTCCACTCGACTGCCACCCTTTTGCACTCATTGCCACTCTTGGTTCTCTCTGCCCTCCCCCCAAACAGCCCAACAACTCTTTCCCCCCATCCCCCACCTCTCTTCGTTTTTTCTCCTCGATGTGGCGGAGATGGTGGTGTGGTGATGTTAACGAGTTGCGGTTCATAGGGTGTTCGATGTATGGTCTTTGGGTGGTCTTCGTCCTTAAAGGTTATGCAAGGTGGAGGTGGTGTGCGACTGTGTGTAATGGTAATGGAAGTCTGAAAGATGGTGGGTGGTCAAAGATGAAACTAAATCTAAAATAAAATAAATATAAAGGTTCTATGCAATACACCGGATAACGGACTGGTTCTCTAGCCTTTTAAAAAGTTGTTGGGCTCTAGTGGACCTGTCTTTTTGTAAGTTATAAATAGACGGTCTTATAAGAGTGTTGCTGCTGGAAAAAACTCACGACAAAAATCTATGTATATATATAAAGG
>CAAKMY010057076.1:0-10353 GCA_901111285.1 Corrigiola litoralis
CCTGTTTTCTTCAACTTATTTTCACTTATCTTATCTTATCTTATCTGAATTTTTCTTATTTTTCCTGATTGTTTCTGAACTTTTCTTATTTTTACTTTTTTTTTTGAACTTTACTTATTTTTATGAACTTTACTTATTTTTACTTATTTTTCCTGATTCATGTTGTTTTCATAGCTCAACTTTACTTATTTTTACTTATTTTACTTATTTTTATTTATTTTCCTGAACTTTACTTATTTTTGCTTATTTTTCTGAACTTCACTTATTTTATCTGAACTTTTCTTATTTCTTCTGAACTTTTCTTATTTTTCCTGAAAATAAGTAGAAATAAGTTGAGAAGAACAGACCCTTATTCCAGCCTTTATCCAGGACCCGTATATCCTTGCCTCCTCCAACCTTCCATAAAATTCCATCTAGGAAGCTTTTAACACTATTTCGTAGCCCCCTCCACGCAAAGGAGGCTAGTCCTGACTAAAAATTTGGGAAGGTCTTAGTTTTATACTTGGCCTAGTAGATCCGTTACAAATTGTTACTTTGAGAAACAAAATTATAAAATTATCCAAATTCAAATATTAGACTCGATATCATTGACATACATGACCGTTTATTGATGAATGCTACATTAATCCTCCATTACTACTCTACTAGTTGAACGATAAAATTTAAATCCTGAGCTAAGATAACTACCCTTCTAAAATACAGCAATACTATTGCACAGCCACCAACCGAAATTCAAAATACTCTACTCTATCCAGTATCCACCCACCCAAAACATTCAAAAATACGTTATACTCGCTTCTAACTAGAGTACAAAGCGCAATCAAGGAAATTTAAAATGTTCCACCTCAAATACAAAAAACCGACACGTGTCAGCTCCACATACTCCAAACCCAAACCAGCAACATTTTTAACGGATAAAAAAAGTACCTAGGGTGAACGTTAAAGCGTAGAGAAGAAGGTTATATATTGCTTTGCTGGGGTCACAAACTCAAACCTTAGGCTAAAGCATCCGTATATTCGTATAATATAAACTTTGAGTCTGACACATACATACCAATACCACATTCCACACAGTGACATATAATATAGAACTTAAACGGCACAAAAGGCTACTTTAGTCAGTTCACAACCCCTCACTCACCACACTACTGCTTTTCTTTCTTTCTTTGCTGCGTGAACACTGAAAAACCAAACACAAAACATAACATAAGAGTTCTTTTCATATAACAGCAACAAACAACTTGTGTGTTACTACAGTGCGTGACACATTTTATACACCCTAGAGGGCTACAGTTGCATTATTTTTCGTATAACGTAAAGTTTTGCTAGTTGGTCTTATAGGAAAAAAAATTATGGACCATCGAGGGACTCCGGTGAGGAAGCCTCACACATCCACAGCAGATCTACTCACCTGGTCTGAGACTCCTCCTGCTGATTCTCCTGCTCCTGGCCCTGTTCGTAACACTCAGGTTGTTTTCTTTGTTGTGTTTATTATTACGAATAACACTTGGATAAGAGGGTCCTATGATGAGAAACTACTACTTCCCCATATCCGCGATGAGAAAGTTTTGAGCATATATCGATAGGATGGATGGGCCCGTACTGATATATACTCAAAAATCCTCATATCGGATATGGGGGTATCATAGGATTTCTATGATAGGACGGGTGAGCGTCTAAGATTAAATATTTAAAGCTCGATATGTCCTATTATAGGGCCGTCTTATCCAAATTTTTGCGATTGGTAAGGGATATATTTATTTAAATAATTTTGTGGGTTTTTGTCAAATTTGGAAATTAATGTGGGGATTTGGGAAAATGTGCAGCCGTCAGATGGAATCAGTAAGGTGGTGTTTGGAGGGCAAGTGACAGATGAAGAAGTTGAAAGCTTGTTGAAGAGGTATAAAAATAAAAAAGATCTGATTTTTATTTTTATCTTCTGTTCTTTTGTCTACCAAACTGTAACTCATGTTTTTTTTTTTGGTTGGCTCACGTTTTTCTTGTTTTCTAGCAAACTTAACAAATTAACTTCATCCTTCATTTTTTTTAGTTTACCTTTTATTATTCACTTGAGCTTGGTGTACATTTATGTATAAGTTTACTCGTTTAAGTTTTGATTGATTGGATCTTTGGTGTTGGTATTAGGATAGTAGGATTGATGTATTATGATCTGCAAAAGGAAATGTTTTGTTAGTATTATGAAAAAGCTGGAATGCTTCGTTGGCTTTGAATTAAGATTTGGTGTTGATTAGGAAATAAAGACTATCACTTTAATTAGTTGATGGTGTTTATTCCTTTTGTGGGTGTCATAATATATGTCTTAGGTTGTTGCATCACGCTTTAATATGAAAAAGATTGCTCCTTTACCCTTAATTGACTGTTGATTGATATTTGATATGTGTTTTTGATCCGGGTATTTTCGGCTTTTGGCTGTCCTGCTTGTGAATGTTTGATTAGTGAAGTTCTTTTTTTGGTTTGGAGGTAGAATGAGTGTATAATGCTGCCTGTGTAATGTAACTTTTAGGAAACCATGCTCTGAGAACAAGTTAAAAGAGATGACTGGTAGCGGCATTTTCGCAGCCAAAGGTGAAGATGATGACGAAGAAGCTGAAGGTGCCAACGCAACTCCGAGTAACAAAACAGGTTTACGCATGTACCAGGTATTCGATCAATCTTTCCTGAGTTCATGATCATTATTTTGCTGGAAATTCTTGCCTGGCTGTTAAAATGATGTGTAACTATCAGTACATGGGTGCACGCTTTAATGATTACCAAACAGTTAGGCTGCTGCTCCTAATTTACAAACATGACAGAGTTTTACTCTAGAAAAGTGGTCCTTTGTCATAAAGTGTGTGGTCAATCGTCATAGCAAGCCTCTTATAATGGTTTATCTTTTGAAATCATTGATTATTAGAAGTGGTTGCTACTTGGCCTGGCCATATTGCTTATTGATGTTCTTACAATTTTTATATGGTGCTTGTTGAACCAGCAAACACTTGCTGGAATGAGTCAAATCTCGTTTGTTGCTGATGAAAGTGTTTCTCCTAAGAAACCTGCTACCCTGCCAGAAGTGGCAAAGCAGCGCGAACTCAGTGGGAATCTGGATAGTGCATCAGATGCAAAGTTGATGAAGCAACTCTCTGATGCTAAGTGCAAGGAGCTAAGTGGGCACAATATTTTCGCCCCACCTCCTGAAATTAAGCCTCAGTTAGTGCAACGTTCACCAGCATTCCGAGAGACAGACAGCGAGCCTGTAGTCAAGACTGCAAAGAAAATCTCTGACCAGAAATTTGCTCAGTTATCAGGGAACAACATCTTCAAAGAAGAGGCACCTCCCCAATCAGCAGAGAAACCTTTGAGTGTTGCCAAGCTGCGAGAGATCAGTGGCAACAACATTTTTGCCGATGGGAAGGCTGAATCCCGGGATTACTACAGTGGTGTTCGCAAACCTCCTGGCGGCGAAAGTAGCATTGCTTTGGTTTAATTCGGTGGGGATCTAACTTTGTTTATCTTCTTCATCACATTATTGATTATGTGTGTCAATCATTCTTCAGTTGTGGGTAAAGGTCCTTGTATAACTTGACCTTGCACTGTGGATTTGGTCCTTAGGTTTAACTTGTTGATCAGAGCTACAGATATTTTGCTAATTGGGTTGTAATGTTTATAAAAACGTCGGTATTTCAAGTGTCCTTCTCATATGTCAATGAAGTAGTTGGGGCTATTCAGTTCTATTTAATTTAAATTTAGAACCATAGCCTAAGTTTTTAGTCCTATCCAAAATTGTTAACCAAATTATGTCTGCAATAATTTCCTACTTTAAATAGTAAGTATGGTTTTATCCAATGACCAATTAAAGCCTTCCAACGTTTGGCTTTTCTAGTCTTGTTTTGGTGGTAGATGCCAAGCTTGTGTTGTAAGTGAACTGCTGAATATGACCCGGAAGATGACACGGTTTTTTTATTGCAACTGACCCACAATAAAGAGAATTCACCGTCGGCATGAAAGAGTAGTGTAATTGGTACATCAAGTTTTTGCTTGAAATCCTAACTTGCTTGTCCAACCACTTTATATTGACTTATTATGATAAGCAGTACTAGTAACCATGAATTAGTCAAGCTCATAGGTCTTGATTCCTGAATTTTTATAAACTTTCATGGGCATAGCCGTGGATTAGATTCCCTATTGAACAAAAAGTTCTGGATTGAGTAGTACTTTGTACTTCACCTGCAATAGGATACTCCATTTTCAACACACCAATGGCGCCTATGGCCATGTTGGTCCCTACAATACAAACTTGCATAATAAGGACATTGAAAACAAAAGTTTCTCTTTAAATAGGTGAAATACAAGTGAAAGAATGCAAGGTCCTCTAACAATTTTCAAGAAGAAGCAAAGAACATGTAAATTTTATGTTTTACTTCTAATATTTAATGGCGAGGTATTTCAAAGAACCGTTGCCTATCACCACGATTTGGCACTTATATGTTACTTAAAGGCTTAAAGCTATACGGCAATCTCAATGAGACAATATGTGGGTCAACTTATTGAACTAACTGATGGGCCTTGGTTTTCCACTGGAAATTGCATTGGATATGGTTGGGTGGCTCGAGATGTGATTATTGGGCATGTCATCGACATCATATACAAGGAACCACATCTACCTTGTCTCTACAAGAAGCCTTGGTTATGCAAGATGCGCTATCATGGAAAATTTGAATGGCCACCAAAACATCATTATTCAGACTGATTTTTGCAGTTTTTTATCCGCATTCTCTAAAACCATTTCCCCCTCCCAACATGTACAAAGAGTATAAGATAGTCCCGATAGTACCCAAAACTAGGTATTTCCTAACACAAAATAAAAAGGGTTGTTGGGATTATGGAGGATAGAGCCAAGCAAATACATTTTTTTTTATGAAATTGCCTCATGAACTACCTACCGAGACTATGTTAGAATTTACGCCACATGTATCCTTGAGAAGGACCTTTAGTGTTATTTTTTTGTATGTTAGGAAGCTAAAGTATTATTTTATTATAAAAGCAGCTAGGCCATGTATCATCGATTCCCACTCCCTTACCATTACGTATTTACGTGTATAGATATCTGATTAAATCTAATAACATTGCATCCCACTTTGTAAAAACAAAAACAAATTGGTGTGGTGACGTGATGTTCTACACGGGCCCTTCAAGTGTATAAGACGGTCTTGGCAACTAGGTTTTGTTAGCGCAATCTAAAATAAGTAGTTGATAGCTAGTTAAGTAGTATATATGATAACAACGACTGGATAAGTAGATGTTAAGGTCATGGTTTCTTAGATTGAGGGTAGTTTGGTTTTTAAGTACTTAATTGAACAATATGTTAGTAATTTAGTGGGCTCGAAAGCTAAGTAGACTAGTCGCTAGTCTAATTTTATCTTAAAATTAGACCATTCTTCTATAATAATTTGTGTTCCAAGTTTTGAAGGATGTCAACTAAGTCTTTTTTTTATGTGCCAGAAATGGAGATACAATTATTATAAAAAAAAATGAGTGTTGCAGTCATGTTACCTTGTTGGACTTTAAAACTTGATCACTATATCAAAACCTCTTTGGTTGATTAGCTAACTAAAGTAAATTGGTGAAGTTTTTTAGAGCTCGTATCAATTATATGAGATAGACATATATCTTTATCCTCTTTGGCCAAACATGGTGAATCTTCAAGGCTCTTACGTACCAAAGCCAAATCACATTCGAGTTAAGCCCTTGTTAAGTCAAGCGGCGTTAGTCCCTACTTAACAATTTTTTTTTTTTTTTGTCAAAGGTAAAGTCCATTAGGGATTACATCCCATTGGTAATGTTCATATAATAAACATGACTCTCAGAGCCAATACATATAAAATTAAAAACGAAATTGCAATTCGAAACACTAAGCATGCTCATAACCAAAGAGCAAGAAGGATGATGCTTGTGATGTTGACGAATCCTTGGTCGGTGTCGGAACCCGGAACGCTGATTAGATATGGGTATGAGGGCAGAAGCTCCCTTAGCCAAAATTGTATTACAAGATAAACTAAACCTGCAACACAGACACACGTTAGAAAAACGTGGAATTTTAAGTTGTCTCTTACGAGACTTTAGAAGATAGCTAAGGGAAGTTCGTTCCTCAAGAACCCCCATCGAACTTCGGCACCGAGGAGGCTGCAACCTTTGTCTGGAGGAATTATATCTGACTATTGGGGGTGGTGATGCATAAGGAATCTCTTGAGGATTAAAGATGGTGTGAGGATAATGTTGTTGCTCATGAGTATTAGTTGGTGGCTTTGGGGAAGAAGTGTGAACACTAGCTTGCCAGAAGTTACTCATGTTACTCAATCCTTGAATATTTGAAACTGGACCGCAATTGATGGCAGTACTCATTGCCATGATATGAATATTTCCAGTGATATGAACATTTCCATTAACATTTCCATTATCTTGTAAGCTATCTTCATCCACTATTTGACCATCGCTCATGTGATCCTCACACTTGTCCGAAGAGTCTGAAGACGACGGCAACAAGCGAATAGTCATAAACGAGGCTTGGCCACGTTGGTTGAAGCTCAATTCTTTTCCCTCAAGCAAAAGAAGATATGACGACTCGCTGATCTTCAATCCAGAGTTAAGTCTTCTCTTACACTTGAACTCTAAAAACCTTTCCACATGATTGAGTTTACTCTTCTACTTATCACTCCTTGACTCATTACCTTCATCACTTTCAAAAGTCTCAATAGCCTCATCTTCCATCTTATCCCCACCTTCATTATCCAACGCAATCGAAATTTCAACCTCTAAATCAGTAATCATCAGATCAACCACTATAGTCGCACCCCCTAAGACCTCTGTCTCCTCATAGATCCTCTTAATCTTTTTCCCTCCATTAGTCTCTGTGAAGGAACCATGAAAAAGGTCTCTCAAATCACCTAAGAAAATCTCCTTCATCGAGAAAAACTCTCCCTCAACTGGGAACACTAAATCAATCTCATGGAGGTCCCCTCTAGTCCTCTTTTTATCCTTGAGCCGTAGACAAGATCCAACACTTAAACTAGCATTCTCACTTAGAATGCTCACTTTACCAATTAACCAATACATCCATTCCAGACAGCGGTTCACCAACACCAACAACACCAACAGAAGACGTTACTCCATCCTCTTTAGACCCACCTGAATCCAATGCCACAAGACTATGAAGAATATTCATCTCTTTAAGAACATCCTTATTATTAGGATCAACAGACAAGGCCATAGAAAGGTCAGCCATTGCCTTATCAAGTTCGTTCAAAATCTTAAACGCTAATGCTCTACGGAATAAAGCCTTAGTGTTTTTGGGTTTGAAGTGAAGAACAAGGGAACAAAGCACCTCAGTCTCAACAAATCTCCCTAATTTAATGACACATGCCGCTAGATTAAGATTCAAAGAAATGGCAAGCTCACTAAGAGTTGATTCCTCTTCTAAATTTAGGGGTTTGGTCTTGCAAAGAAGCTTAATAGCTTTGTCATAGTACATCAAGGCCTCCTCGAATTCGCCTTGCTTAAAGAGACCATTACCCCAATCCTTAATATCCTTAATGGTAGTGGTTAATGGTGCATAAAGAGACTTCATCCACTCAATCAACTCAACATCACCATCATCACTTAAATGGGTACTAACTAGAGCCACCACAAGTTCCTTATAAGACAAAGAAACGCTAAACCACATAACAAGATAATCAAAAGACATCATAAACACATACTAGTGAAAACTGGAAGAATCGACAACCTTAACCAAGAAAAAACAAAGTACTAACACCCTCAAACATAAACCAATTAGCACCTACACCCAACTAAGACAAAAAAGAAAACTTCAGAACCACACCACAACAAACCAACAGAAAAGAACTAAAACAACCCCATTCACAAAGCAACCCCTACCCAGACCTCCAAAGTTGCGAATTTGGGATATAACAACACACAAGAGAAGCAAAGATGTCGGACAAACAATTGGAATACGATCAAAATACACAAATGAGCAAATCTGATCGTCGGCGATTATGAACGGCGAAGGCCCGTCCTCAAAGTGCGGTGTAGGCGGCAACTCACGAGTGACACGTCTGAAACGGCGGTACCAAGTGGGTTGCTTTGTGAGTGTTGGGGAGTCGGGTATTTATGGGACGATGTGGGTGTGGGTGTGGGTGTAGGTGTGGGTGTGGGTTTGATTGGTAGTACGGGAGAAGGGAGGGGGGAGGGGGGAGGGGCTCGCCGGCGTGGGGTGGTGGCAGGAAGAGCCGCCGGCGAGCCTCCTTGCGGGTTTATTGATTTTGTAATTTAGGGTTTACTTTCTCTCACTACTTTCTCTCTCTACGGGTTTGTTCTAAACTCTACTTAACAAATTAACATACCTTATGAAACAACTGCTCGAGTGAAAAACAGACAATTTCATAAGATCGAAAGATATGTTATACCATAGTACATATACCAGTTTCAGTTATATTGATTCAGATATGTGATACGTATGTTTGTTAGCCTTACGCTGTATGTGACAAAACTGAATGAAAAAGTTGTTGAAAACTAAAAAGATGACTGGAAATTTAAGATAAGGTATCTAATTTGAGCATATTACTTCAGAAGGTGAACTTCAGTTTTGTTAGGCTATGTTTGGCAAAACTGGCTGAAAAGATAGTCGAAAACTGAAAAGATGACTTAAATTTCAAGGTGACTGAAATTTGTTGAATTCATTCAAGGTAGTGTTATAAAAAAAACGTTAACCTAGCTAAAGGAGATGTTTTGCAAGTCATTTTAGTCACCTTATTTGATTAGTCTACCTTATTTGACCATAATTTTCACTCACCTTAAATTTTAATATTGTTTGGTAACACAACTTAAAACATATTTTAGTAACTGAAAAAATAATCTAGTTGGGATACGTACAAAAGAAAATCAGTCACATGTTCAAATTTCAATTACCTTTTCAGGTTTCAGGTATATTTTTAGCCAATTTTGTCAAATACATCCGAAATGTTGGTAAAAAAAGGTAACTAAGTCAAATAAGGTGCCTAAATGGTCAAACAAGGCAATTTACTTAAAAAAAGATAACTAACATACTTTACCAAACACACCCTAAATCGAAAAAGAACAATAACTAATGTAGAGTCCTAACTTAAATAACATAAAAGTCTAATTAAACGTAATAACTTGGTCTAATGGGCTTTTTCAAGTCTCGTCTTTGAAACTTCCACGAAACATGTAAGAAAATGGAAACTCATTTCATAGAAGTGTAACCTTGGGCCTGGGCCAATGGACCTAATTCGTTGGACACTTGCTCATATTTTCAAGAACGTATATGGACATTTATAGAAAGAGAATCAATTATGCAAACTGCAAAGTCACAATTTGAGTTGTTCCTACGCGGTAAAAGAAATTTGCCTGCTTTAGCTTGGTGAGCAAGCCAAACAATGAGATGGTGTCGCCGTGGGTCTTACGAAGCTTGGACTCACAAATTTAGTTGTTCTAATACAATTCGCTCGACCATTAATTACGAGTCTACTCCTTCCGTTCATTGAGTTTCCTCTATTATTTTTGAACCAAAGTTCGAGAAGACGTAGATGTATGTTAGCATAAATTTGGGCCCATAGCTATATAGAAGTGAGTTGTGTGATTTTTGTATCTTGTTCTCAAAGGAGTGAGTTCTCGCATTTACCTCTGTACCAAATTTTTGTATCTTATTCTCAAATAGACTAGTGTATCTTATTTGACCAAATTTTCAGTCACTTTAAATTTTAAGATTGTTTGCTAACACAACTTGAAACATATTTAGGGTGTGTTTGGTAAGTAATTTCAGTCAGCTTATTTAACTGTTCAACTTATATGACCCAAATTTCAATCACCTTAAATTTTAAGGTTGTTTGGTAACACAACATGAAACACATTTATATTAGCTGAAACATAAGCTATTTGGGTTACCTGAAAAAAATCAAGTCACCATAAAAGGTTTCAATCACATTTTCAAGTTTCACGTACCTTTTCAGATTTCATGTACCTTTTTAGTTAATTATACCAAACACACCCTTAAGCTAACTATAAAAAAGAGCTATTTGGGATACCTGGAAAAAAATTGCAGTCACTTTTTCAAGTTTTAGTCATCTTTCTCGGGTTTCATGTACTCTTCAGTTTGTAAAGGTGAATGAAACATTAAAAGGTAATGAAACCTAATAACGTTCACTAAGCAGCTTACTTTTTTAGTTATCTGAAATCTATCTATTTTTCTATACAATATTGTTAAAAGCCGTTAATGTCACTCTATTGCGTCAAGTCATCATGTCACAATATTCCGCCACATCAACATCCACATGTCATTAC
>CAAKMY010057085.1:514-12580 GCA_901111285.1 Corrigiola litoralis
TGATTTTAGATCCAAAGGTGAGGATATGTTCACACCTTTAAGTTTTTTAGTTTTTTGTTATAAAGTCTCTAATTTAGCTGATAATTACATAGATAAAGGTAATAGAAGTAAAAAATCTAACGACAATAACATTTTAACTAACGTCTGTCGTCATTAATGGTATTCTAAGTCGAAATTTCGACCTCAAGGGTATTTTGGATTAGTCGAAAAAACACAAGGGTATTTTGGATTTTCGTGTATAGTACAGGGGTACACAGGAGAAAATCCCTTTCTTTTTTTGGGAGGAGCGGTTAAGAACATAAAACTTGAAGTGCCTTCTTCTCTAGACAATCCTGAATTATCACAATCAACTTCACCTGGTTTAGCTAGGTACATGGGTTTTAGAAGGTTTTAGAGCTGTTGAAGGAGGATTCTTGGGGATTTTATTTGTAAGCATACACTTCATAAAGACATGACACAAATTCCCATAAGAGGAGCAATAAGCTGACAACCATTCAATAGTCAACTTTCTACACTTTCATCCCTTCAAATGGATTCTGAATAGAAACCCAATGAGTTTACTAAGTCCACCTCTACCATGACTCTAGCAAACGTTAGCTTATCCTGAAAAGAAGTAAGTTTATTTTTATAAAGAGGGGTTTCCACTCTGTTGTCTATCTTACTAAGAGCAATATCTTACTATAAGAATGGATCAAGACCGACGAAAAGAGCAATATCTTACCATATGAATGGATCAAGACCGACGAAGAAAACCCATATAGGGAAAGCTGACATATGGTGTAGCAACTAAAAGTAGGTGACGATAATATTAACATGAGAACATGCCCCCCTTACCATCCATTCTCCACCCTAACCTAATCATCCATATCTTCTTCCTTATCATATCGAAATACAAATCGCCCCTTCTTGAAATACTGAACCCTTGGCTTAACTGGAACATATCTAAAAGTAAAGGTGAGAATTCAACACGACAACACGTGGACCGTGGACTAATACAACGCAACACCAATTGCAGTGTAACACAAGGTCGTCTTACCTTGATATGAGCATGATACACTGGCGAAGATGTGGGTCGTGGACCAAGTATGCACCTCATTTTGGTTGAAAAGCTATTGCCCGAAAAAAACTCAACACAAAAGCAAGAGTTGGCTGGCACGACTTGACACACCAACTGATCAGCGTGACTGGTATCGTACATAATTAATCTCCTAATCTTTCTACGTCTCTCCCTATCGATTGTTTTCTCATATATATTATGGAACACTTATACATACTTAATGGTTCATCCTAACGTGAAACCCAATTAAATTCTATAAAGGTTAAAGAATAAATATAAATAAACAACAAATGAACCTTAGGAACAGGCGCATGAGTGATATGCTAGACTATAGGTTATGCCTAGTTGCCTTTTAATTTGTGCTAGTAGGGCAAAAGACCCACTATCTCGAGCATAGGCTACGCCAATACTGACCTCGACACGCAACATGACGTCTGGCCCGATTGACCGATGCAACCTCTAGCAAAAATCCCGAAGTTTAACCTAATCCGACTAGTAAGCATCTCGAACTTGGTTCGATCAAAGCTTGACTCGAGTTAGTCAAGCTTGAACTCGACTAGAGACATTAGTCAAAAAGCTCATGAGCAGATCGATTTCTATATAATATTACGTAGTATAATTTACTAAATATGACTATAAAATTTAATCTAATAATTGATTATTTATTTTAAGGTCATAATCTTTGTTAGCTTCTTCTCCTCTTTCATAAGATGTAATCATACCTTTAGCATATACTCCGTATCATAGATTAAAGTTAACGAGACAGAAAATTAGTCGAACTCAAATTGATCTCAGATTCTCACATGAAGTATAAGAACAGTGACCTCGAGTTAAGCTACATTTTCCCAATCTAGCAAGATTTCAAGTCTTGTTTTTCCTTTTTTTTTTTTGTCAGTCGCAAGTTTCAAGTCGAGTTGAGTAGCACATGAACTTTTTAGAGCTCGTACAGAGCTATACCTCCGTTGTCATACATAAGCTATTCCATACTCCCAGTCTCAAACCAGAACACTCCCTCACGGTGACAGCCTCACTCAAACAAGAAACAAGAAGAAAAAAATCAGCGTATAAAGGAAACTAGTGTTTGGGCCCGGCGATGCTCGAGATGTTGTAATTTCTTCTTTTTGATAGTTTTCAGTTTTACTTTTCAGTCATTAAACTTTCTAAAAAAAGGTATACGATTTTAAGTTAGTTTTCAACATAGATGATTAAATTTCTTACCAAATTAAAGATATTATTGTTATAATTAGTTACATATTGATTATCTTAAGAAGGCAACTAAAATATATATTCTATCATTTATAAACAATATTAAATGACAATTAAGATATTCTAAGTATGCCAAAGTAATGATAAATGTATGATGAAATGACGTAATATGGTGATATTATGACGTGGCACGATACCGTGACAATAACGCATTTTAACAATATTGTGTAGATGTTATTACGTCCTAGCACAAGAAGTTTAGACTTGTAGTGCCTCGTGGTCCAGTTGGTGGACTTACGTTGAGATCATGATTTGAACAAATGTAGCGGCATGTTTGGTATCGAGGGTAATAAAAACCGAAATTCAAGGTCATTGTACTACACATGTCACCCCCTTAATCCCGCCCTCCCATAAATATGTTTCGCCCCAAAAAGATCGTTGGAGTTACGGCTAATTTTATTCCACCCACTCATATTGAGTGACGTGTCCACTATCTTCATTTACTCCAAATAACTAACTTACAAATTCCTTATCTTCATTCCTACCCCAGAAAAGAAAAAAAAAAGAAAAACGTTCATAACATTTGACGGAGATCAGGAGATGTGTACTAAAAAGAAAAATAAAAAGAAAAATGCCATAGGAAACATATAAACTTGTATAAGATTGTTCAACAAATTTCTATATCCAAACAATCAAGTTTTCATAGTTTAGAATTTAATTTTTATAGATTTTTAGAGTTGATTTTATAATCTTCATAGATATATAGAAATCGGCGACTTATATAATTATGTTAAATATGTGAGCTAATAAAACATAATCTTGTAAGATACTTACAATAACTTTCAAAAAATTAAAGAAAAATGTTCATAACAATTGAGGAACATGAAAGAAACATATAAACTTGTATGAGATTATTTACCATAATTTTATGATCAACAATCCAATTTTATAAATAAATAGTAATCTCCACAGATTATAGGGTCGATTTATATAATCTCATTGATATGCAGGAAATTCACTACTGAGAGATATCAGAAAATCTTATAAAAGACCGTCTACCTTTATTATAAAAGTAGACTAATTTCTTACAAGTAAAATTTTCTTAAATTAACTAAAAACCCCAATAAATTGACAACTAGTCTTGGGAGAGACCGTCTACTTTGATTTTAAAAGTTTATCAAGCCATGCTGGCTCATAAAGGCATATAAATCTAACTAATTTAAGCTTGTATAGAGATTAAGAAGATTTACCTTAGTAAATATTTGATCTACTTTTATAATAAAAGTAAATAATCATTTATAAATAACTTTGTAGATAGATTAACACATTGTAAATAACTTTAGAAATAATATTTATCTTTGTACAAGTATTTGTGTGTGACTAAACTACTTACTTAAACAAATAAAAAGCATTCACCACTCTTCTGCTTCACCTCTCCTCCTCACCATCTCTTTGACTACATTTTTCCGCTAATTTCTCAAAAATCATAATTATGATTTTTTTTTTTGAAAGCATTATGATTTATTTATTTTATGTGTCTTTTATAAAGCTAACATTTTAATATACATACATTCAAATTAAAAGCTCAAAAATAAACCTTTGTACTTCATTCATATTATTAACATCAACATAAAACATTTCAACGTTACTTTCTCTTTCTATGTCTACAAAGTAAGTTAAAAATATTTCTCTTTGCTTGGAAGTTTCATTGAATTGATTGTTCTTACCCTTTTTTTCATTTCTTGTTATTATTATTGAATTATTATTGTGGTTGTGCATTCACGATCTTATGTTATCGCTTTCACTACCATTCCTTATATCATTATATTTTACTTTATGTCATTATGTACATGGTAGGTCTATTATATCTAGGGAGTGGATTGTTTTTTCACCTTTTTTTCATAAAGTTTTGATTTTTGGTGTTGGGTAATGCCAAAAATCATATTTTGTATCTGGGTTTTGTTGGAAATTTTGTTTTGTGGTCCAGAAAATGAGGACTTGGGCATTTGAGTTTGAGTGGTTGGTAGAGATTTCTGGGTTTTATTTGTTGTTGGGGGGAGAGTTTTTTGGATAAAGGTGGGTTCTTTATGGTTAATTTTATTGGGGGAGGTTTGTCTTTTGATAAATTGTAGTCAATTGATGGATTTCTCCAAGGTTTGTTGTTGTTTTGTAAGTTTTGTTTAGGTTATTTGAAAGTTAGAATTGATTGTTGTTGTAATGTTATGAGTATGATGATAATTGGGATGTTTTAATTTGTTGTGCAGATCCAATGATCTGATTATTTGATAGCCAAGACGATAGCGTGACCGAGTTTTTTAGTTAAGGAATGCGCTGTTGGCGATTTTGTTGATTGAGTTGGTTGTTTGATAGGTCAGAGAGGAGGTTACCATGGTTGATTTTTGTTGAATTGGGTTGTTTTTCGTGTTTGAGAGGTTGTTAGTTTGAAGTAGAGATTATAGAAATGGCGATAGCGGGTTTACACAATGTTCCTGTGATTGAGTCTTCCATTCTTAGGGAATCTCAATCATCGTCGTCAGGGCGGCGTGGTAATCCCGGGAGAATAAACACCCGAGCGTCCTCAATTCTACAGATGTGGAGGGAACTTGAGGATGAATGCGCGGTGAATCGTGCCCGTGAGAGAGGCAGGCCAAGGTTGCATCGAGAGGTCAGTGATGACTTGTCTAGAGAAGGGGAAGGTAGGGGTGGTTTAGAGGAGTCTAGTGAAAGCGAAAATGGGTCTGTAATTAATTCTGAGAGGCATATGGGGCCAGCAAATGAGCAAGATGATCATCAGAGCATGACATCTGAGCAGTCTCAAGATTTTGGGGAAGTGGAAAGGGAAAGGGTGAGGAAAATTTTTCGAGAGTGGATGAGTAGCGGTGGAACTGTGGAGACACCTCGTGTTGCACACATCAGCAGAGGTTCAAGGGCTCCATGGCTTGGTGAGAATGAGCGTGAGAGGGTTCGCGTTGTGAGGGATTGGATTCAAATGACTAGTCAAGAAAGGGAAATGTCTCCTAGAAATAGAGAAGACCAAGTTGCCGAGACTGGCTCTCCGATTGAACAGGTCCGTGATGGGCTAGTTCTTGATCACAATGAAGGTCAAACTGAAAACAGCCGTAGGCAAATTCGTAAATTATGCGGCCGGCAGGCTCTGCTTGATTTGTTAACAAAGAAGGAACAGGAAAGGCGGCAAGAGCTCCAGAGTTTGGAGGGGAGTCAGCCTGTTAGCAATTTTGCTCACCGAAATCGTATACAGGTTAGGATTTCTCATTGCAAATCCTTATTTAGTGTTACCTAAACTAGTCCTCACTAGATACAATGTGATTTGTATTCCCATTTCGAACTTTATTTTGATTTTAATGTTTTGAAGCCTTAAATTTTGTATTAATAATTTCATGTTATGCAATGCAAATTGCAATTGACTTTCTTACTATGGATCTGGAGACAAGAATGGGTTTACCTGACTACTAATGTCCGCTTTTTGTCTACTTACTGGCAGTCATTACTCAGACTGAGGAGTTTTCAAAACACAACGTCATGTGAGTCAAGGAGACCCAGTTCAGCTGCAGAAAGTGAATTGGGAATGCTCAGGCAACGACAAACTGTGTCAGGTTTGAGGTGTGTTCTCCTCAGCAATACATATGTTATGTTTGGTATTCTAGGGAACTAATGGTTTATGAGATTCTCTAGTTGTGCTGCTTTTTCCAGCTGATTATTTGTTGATTAAGTTTTGTTCCTAGTAGCATTTCCTCTCTTCTGTATCTATATTTAGAAAGTATTGTTTATTCAAGTTGAAATGAGACTCTTTTTACTTGTGCAATGCATGATATGATGGATACATTTGATAGGTCGGCTCATCAAGTTGAAGATTAGGTGGTAGGTTATACGGAATGTCATTAAAGTTACCAAAGTTATCCTTAGCTGTTTATTTATTTATAAATGTTTGTGTGTTTTGCATGTCCATTTACCCTTGTATTGGTGTTTGAGACTTTGTGTTTTTCCCCTGTCCATTTTGTATATGTTTGTTTCCTGTTTCTGTGGTTCCTAAGGTTTACTCGAATCTCTCTGTGTGACGAAGCAAATTTCGTTTATTAAGTCTAAGTAAGTAATGTGTGTTTGCAACTTTTTTAATTTCTACAGTAGTCTCAAGAGTGAAAAGAGTGGACTGGTAGAAGCTGATAGTCACTATTGTTAGAGCTGCATGGCCTACTTCTGACTGTAGTTATGAATCAAAAGTATTTCTTGACTATAATGGTAGTAGAAATTTGCTGCACTGGATACAAGCATAGTATGCCATGTGGGGACTGAGTGAAAGCTGCTCCCTGTGCACACTTGTAATAGTTTTTCCGTCTTTTGAATGTTGAACCACTCCCTCAAAGTGAAATGACTGTATGCTGACTGTTAAGTTTTAAGGTGCTGAGTGCGTTTCTGATAGGGTGAAACTATTAGTTGTACATTTTTTATGTATTTGATTGATCTGATAATTGCTTCTACAATTTGTAAGAAATTCACTAGGAAACTTACTCCTTTGTAATTCGTTAGTGTTCTAATCCAGTGCTCACTGCAGGGAAGGTTTTCTATCCAGATTGGATAGTAGTTCTCATGTTCAAGCAAGTGACCTTTCTGATGGCCCATCTGACAATAATTCTGATATATTTAGAGATGATCAAACACAGGCTAATAGTGGTAGTGAGGTTCTTGATAGTACTCCGGAACAAAATGATCCTGCTAATGAGGTGGTTAATGAGGATCATGAACAAATTGATCCTAAAGGAGATGCTGATGTTGGTCCATCAAAAAAACAAATGCCTAGTATGGATCATGAAAACAATGATCTTAAAGGAGATGCTGTTGCTGGTCCATCAACTGCACAACCACTTAGTATGGATCATGGGATTGGTCCATCAACTGATCTAGATCAACTGACAGACTGCTCTAATGCGGACGCAAATTTGCAACAAATGGAGGCCAGAGTTGAAGCAAGGCTGGAGGATGCCATGAACAGTGCTTTGGAAAACAGACCAGATGAAGTTAATAGTATCCATTTGGATGATTTTTTTAATGATGGAAGCCCACAGATGAATGTCCGAGAACCTTCAAGGAGTGGAAGTGGAGAGTTCAATGATCTACAAGAAAGACATGAAGCCTTTTCTGAAGATGAAACTGATGGAGAAGAATTCAGCATCCATAATGATTCAGATGATCAAGCCCATGCATCTGAAAATCTGAACCATCATGAATCCAGTATGCCGATGAATGATTGGCAGGAACAAGTTTCAGAATATGAGAGAGAATGGGGAAGTAGTGCCGTACCTAACCCGTGGAGAGATGATCAAGTAGGAGCAGAAGGACGCCATTGGCCAGGTGATGGCGAAGATTTATCTCATGGAGCACTTGAAAGTGAAGGTGCGGAACAAAACGATGTGCAAGAAGACTTTTGGCATGAAAACGGTTCTCTGGAAACTCCTAGAGATTGGCTGGGAATGCCTTCTGGTTCGGGGTTGGCTTCTGATAGGGCTGATACGTATTATTTCTCTGATGACGATAATGTGTATCACATAGAGCTAAGAGAACTCGTCAATAGGTGATTATTCTTTTTACTTCACGAATTTGACCTATTTGACAAAACATTTCCTTTATCATTGGTAGAGTTGTATTAATTTTTTTGAAGTGTTGTATATTTGTAGGAGAACAGTTTCAAGTCTTCTTCACAGTGATTTTCGGGAGAGTCTAGACCAGTTGGTACAGTCGTATGTCGAGAGGCAAGCTAATGCTCCTGATGACTGGGAGCTACATGAAGTGTTACCTCCTCCTTTTGTGACAAGAAATCGAGAGCAGCTACGAACAGAGGAAGAGGAGTCAGGCCCAGATGTAATTCAGGCAGAGGGAAGTGAACGAATGCTGCCTATACCACCACCACTTCCTCAGGCAAATTGGGGGCAGGGGCTGCACCGGAGCAATTGGGCAAGGCATGAAATACGTCACGGCCCAGGAACCGTGAGTGCACTTGTGTGTGTGTGTGTGTTTGTGTCTTGAATAGAAATTGGTTCTTAGCAACATACATGATTTCCTTGGTTATTATCCTTCCGGGAATGAGATGCCTATGTTTCTGTTCATATATCAGTTCCTCTTCTGAATTAAGTTGTGGTATTAATAGAGGTCAGGAACTTGATCAGATTAGTAAAATTTTGTTATATTTACTGTTTCTAGCATCAAATTTTCCCAAGTTTATGAATATTGTTGCATCTTGTGCAGGAGTGGGAAATTATTAATGATTTGAGGATTGACATGGCTAGGCTACAGCAGAGAATGAATAATATGCAGAGGATGCTAGAGGCGTGCATGGATATGCAACTTGAGCTGCAACGATCTGTGAGACAGGAGGTCTCTGCTGCTCTAAATCGATCAGTCAATTCCTCAGGTATATTTGGAGACTGGAGTTAATGTGTTCTTCTATCACTGTTTTTTTTGTTTTGTTATTTCGCACAATGTTTTGCGGGTAATGCTGAAATTTGTGACTCTTTTCCTGGTTCTTTTAACAGAGTTGCTGGAAAACATACTCCCGAAAGATAGTTTCAAATGGGATTCTGTAAGAAAAGGGGTATGCTGTATATGTTCTAACACCAACATTGACTCCTTGTTGTACAGGTAAAGAATCCCTGACAGAAGATAATTTTTGTACAAAATGCTTATTTTTACCACCTTCATTTAATGTGTTTCTTTAATGTTGCAGATGTGGGCACATGTGCACATGTACAAAATGTGCTAATGTTTTGATTCAGAATAATGGGAAGTGTCCGATGTGCCAAGCACCTGTAATTGAGGTGATCCGAGCATATTTCATACAATAGAATAAATGGGGGATGAGCATTGGCAATGCCAACATAATCTTATTTTTTTGAAAGCTTCTCATTGCTCATTCCTTCTTGTTTCACACAGTTCCTTTTTTGACCACATCATCACTGTATATTCTGAAAATATACGATTCCGTTACCACAATACTCGATTGTTTAGAAGAAAGGAAAAACCACGGAAGCAAATGGCTTCTCTGTGTTATATGATGAGCCATATTAGAAAGCTTCCAGGTTGATGGTTTATAGTTACTTTATTTTCCTTGCTTCACCAAGGATGTACATACAATTACAGCCTTTTCTATGGGCATCTTGACCTTTCTTCAATCATAGTAATACCAAAGGTTCTGCCATATGAGGTTTTTTTTTTTCCTCTTTTTGTAGTTTCGTTTCCGTTTTGTGCTGGAAAGTTGCATTATTTATGCAACCTATTAAAAAGCTAACAAGCTAATTCTTTTTTTTTTTTATTATTATTATTATTATAACAAAGCTAACAAGCTAATTCTACCAACGTGAAGTGTGAAGAATTAATGACAATGTGAGTTGGCATGCCTTACTTATCACATAGGACTACTAGTAGACTTTTTTGTTTTCTTTGCACTTTCTGGTAGAAGGAAAAAGGAAAACAGTCATATGACTAAGAATTAATTACCAAATGAAAGTATTAGGTAAAGTTTGGCGCACATCTAAAAGATACGGAGTAAATAATTGTGTTGTCATTTCTATGAATTTAATGTTAGTTTGCATCATTGTGAAAATGCTGTTAAGAGTTTTACTGTGCTGCCTACTAAAACGGGTAAGAAAGTTGGAGTGCAACATTTAGCGTATGGGGACCAGAAGGGAATGAAAAGGAAACATGAACATAATCGAAGAGGATATGTCTTCATGTCAACATCAGGGTGGTGTAACATGTAAAAAGCCAAACGAAGGGCAATATGATGATTGAGCTACAGCCTACAGACTTGTTTTATGTATCAACGATGCCACTTATCACTTTGATCTCCTTTGGCTATATCCAAGTAATTAACAAAAAGAGAAAAGTTGGGGAATGAGGTTGATGGTTGAGAGCCAGCAAATGCAAAATTCGCTTTTCCAAGCTATAACAAATCCGTCTCTCAACATAGAAGTACCGTCATGGCGACATATATGAAGTGTAAGGCAAAGAGGAGGTGGGGAAATATGAGGAAGCGGATTAGATCAAACTTTTTTTTTTTTTAACATAGACATCAAACCCTTTGTACAGCTTTAAGTTTCGTCTCAAATTCGAGTAGATGTTGAAGTATTGACTTAGTGGTAAAAACTAAATTATTATAGATATTAGATTTTAGGTTTAAATGTCAATTATTTTTTATTCTGTTCATTAAAATCTTTGTAACTTAATTGTGCTAATTACAAAAGAGCCTAAGAAAATCCCTCAATTTTCTAAATTAAATTAAACTCACATACATAGAAAGTGAAATAAAGCATAGCTATGGCAACGCCTTGACAAAACTAGTTCTTTAATGGAGGGGACTATTATGTACAGCTAACCCGAATAAAAGTTGAGTTTTTTTAGAGGTGAATTTAGAAGAAATCAAAAATTTGTAGGCTATGTCTAATGACTTCATGTGAAGTAAAAGCATTGAACCAAAACTCTCTCTATACTCAATTAACACAATCAACAATTACATTAGGATATATGCACACCTACTTTGAAGCACAAGCGATATATAGGTCAATTAATAGTATTTTGCATTTTATATGACATAAATACTTTTATTATGAGGAGATAAGCTTATATAGCCGACACCACTAGAAGATCAAAATTTTAAAAAATTTATTAATTCTAGTTATCTGGATAAAATTAAGTATTGATTTAGTGATTAGAACTAAATTGTTGTAAATGTTAGGTTGTGTGTACAAATGTCTTCCTTTTCTTATATATCTTTGTGCTCATTATACTACCCTTTGTGACTTGTTTGTGCAAGTTACAAAAAATCACATCGAGAAGAAAATCCCTTATTTCTCTGAATTAAATTCATACATAATTAAGAAAGTGAAGTGAAAGCCTAGTTGTAACAACACCTTGACAAAGCACGTTCTTCTACGAACCTGACTAATATGTATTGCTAACTCAAATAAAATTTGTTTTTTTTTTTTACATTGGTCGAATCCAAATACAACAAAACAACAAACATATTACATTAACCGAAGCTCGCCTTCTTAGCATTGAGAGCCAAAGGTGAGTCTTCTTGACCACTAAAAGTAACACTAAACCTAGGGATAAGTTTTACCTTCTTGCTAACGGTATTACATTCATCATAAACATCAAACACTAATGCAAACATGCCTTTACGTTTGCATCCAGACGACAACCTGCAAGTATACGAACAAACTTGTTTACCTCTGCCTCTTACAGAACTTATGGAAGAGTTGATATATCCACCAGAGGAGCCTCTAGAGTTTCGACTATGACGCTTAGTCTTTAATAGGAGGCTCGACGAAGAGTGGCATCGCCCCTTCCCAATAGATGAGCAATGTCCCTCATTACTTGACTCCAATCCTGGTTCAAACTGAGTAGCTAGTGTTTTGGTGATCATCATATAAAGTACTGCTCAAACCGAAAGCCAACTTATCTTCTTCCACACCAACTTGCGAACATGTGTCTCTGTCAACCTCCACTATTTGAGATTTAGTAGAGGTACTGGAAACCACTGCTTTCCATGAATCTTGGTCATGGAGGATTTCCGCCAAGGTTTTCTTTTTTGGGTTGAAGGCACAAACCTTCATCAAAGTCATAGAACGGGGATTGTAAAACACTATCCCCCCCCCCCCCCGCTTCAACCTATCCAAGTCTGAGGACATAATTGATAAATTTAAATTCGATCTCTTATGATGAACAAACTCACACTTCGAATCCTTCATCTCATCAAGGGGGGAGCAATCCATGTCACTAAGGCGATAACCTGA
>CAAKMY010057088.1:0-14281 GCA_901111285.1 Corrigiola litoralis
GCTCGTCCAGGCCCAGCACCTGTCCTCCAGGTCCAGTCCGTCCGGCGCCTGTCCGTCGCCTCCAGCTTCGCCCTTCTACTATTATCTTGTCTTCACACAGAGCAGATCCCATTACATTCTATTTTAAGTATCCGACAATATTTACCGGAACATTTTTCAACTTCAATTAAGTTCAAATTTAAAAATTTATGAAAAACTCTTCATGTAAATTGGGGAACATGGATCATGATTTATAATTTTTGAGACAGAGAAGGAGAAACAACATACAAGATAAACAATATTAAAGTGATATTTTTCACACGAAAATTTGTTTACTTTTACAATTAAGAAGATGTCAAATACATCTTCTAAGAATAGGTGAGGAGTTTGTTAATAAAAAATCGATAATCTTCGACAATCCAGTTTTAGCTATCTTATTTTACAAGCAACTAACTTGACTATTTTAAAACTAGAGATTAATTTATGGTGGTAGCTCAATTTGGACAACTTGGATTACTAGGCACTATCTTCAAAACACTACTATTTAGGAGGTCAAAGCAATGCAACATTATTAATGGGTTTAAAATAATTTACCGAGTTTGAGGGATAGTTTTTGTCGTTGGTACTACTCGAAATGTTGCTGCTCTTTCTTAAGAAATGAACCTGTTTTGTTAAGTTTTCTGCCACTTAAACATATGAGATTTAGAGAAATCCTAGGAATAGATGGGGGAAAGGGCTTTGGATTCTATGGCTATAGCAAAGCACATTTTACTACCTAGATTGTATACATGGGAAGATTAAATGATATTGATAGCCTAAAGTACAAAGGCTTCTATATGGTAAATAGATGTGTTTTATGCTATCAAACAACTGAAACTTTTAATCGTCTCTTCTTTGAAATAACTTTTATATTGGTTTGTGGTCTGCAAATAAGCATTGAATGAGAGCTTCTAGTAGATGCAAATCGTTAAACACATGGTTAAATGGTTAGTTGCATTCAAGAAGAAGAAGAATCCTCTGGCTAAACTCTGCAAAATTGCACTTTTTGTCACATTATGTGAAATATGAGCGTACTAAATTGTTGTTGTGCAGTAATCAGATATTCCCAGCTTGATTAGACATATTTTATTTACTTTGATTTGTAGGCTTTATAAATGTTGCTTGAAAGTGCTAAATAATATTGTTTTAGATAGTTTGTAATTCTTATTGGTTCTAGTCTGGCTCTTGTGATATGATAGTTTCTCTAGTAATTTTTTGTGGATTTTCTTTGTAACTCTTTATCTTTGCCCGTTTTAAGGAAGAACATAATTCTACTCTTATTTTAGGAAAAATACGAACTTGACCATTTTACATATACTTTCATATAATAATTCTAATAAGTGAAGGTTGTTGAAACATTTTTCAAGTATTTCAAAATGACATGGAATAAAAAATTACTCCTACAACATGAAATTAAAACTTTTCCTAATAGTCTATATAACCTTGTGTTTTTTCAACACTCTAAACATTTTGTAGGTACATTTAAAGTACCTTTTGGAAAAATATAGCCTTACAATGAATAATAAAATCTTGTTAGTGAAAAAGTGAATACAATAATTTGATTGAAAGCATTCTTTACATCATAACATATTTTTTAATAAGTCAAGGCACAAATAACTTAGCAAAATAACTGCTAACATTATATTATGTAATAAGAATATGGCTTTTCACAGTATTCGAAATGTTGTATTGTATAATACATTTTTAAAAGACACATATTTGTTGTTGGAACTTTTAAGAAACAACTCTCCAAAAAAAGGTTGACAGAAAGTTTGTTGTATGTTATGTCAACTATTGTGTCTAATTAAAGCACCTTATTGAATGAGTATTGCTTGGTTTACCTCATAATTCTCAAGAGTTGAAACTTTTTTTTTTTTACAGTTTGACCATTTTCCCTCCTCTGTCTCTGGTTGCAACAATTTTGTTCTTCTTCCGCAAACTTCGACACAATTAATTACCCTTATTTCAATCATCATTAACTCTTTTGTAATAATTCAATATTACCAAGACGGCTTCCATAAAAGATATAGGCAAGGCCTACAAGAACCTTGTCATGAGATGGCATCCTGATAAATATAGCTCGCACAAGCATGAAGGCGGATCAAAGTACCGAGATACCAACAAGGAAGAAGAAAGATGGGATGACCCTACAAGTTCTATCAATGAGGTTAATTTTTATCATAAGCGTAGTGTTGATGATAGCTTTTTCATACGGTCTACTTCATCGTTGTCTCGAACCACTAGCAGAAGAAGTCACACCCCAATGCCATCGTTACGAAGAAATAGTACTCGTTCGGGGAGCATGATAAATTCATTAAAGAGAAGTATCAGCAGAAGAGCCACATCTATTCCAACTGAAATAGAAATTTCAAACGCCACTTTGTCCAAATTAAGGAGTCAAAACAATGGTAGTACCCCAAAAAGTAGTGGAAGTTTATCACGAAATTCAAGTCGAAGGAGCACAACACCGATCATATTCTCTCAAACAATCGCCCGAAAGAAGCCACAACCAATTGAGAAAAAACTCGAGTGCACATTAGAGGAATTATGCTTTGGTGCTATCAAGAAAATAAAGATAACTAGAGATGTTATGTCCGATGTTGGGTAAGTTTGTCTTTCTTCATTTTTGCACTTTTGGATAAATATTTTTTTTTGGTTGTTGTTTTAGTACCACAAGTTTCCACACGAACATTCACAAAAATAACATAATGCATATTAAAGTGCGGATGAATATGTGAAATTATAATTCATTTTAAATATAATCAAACAAGAGTCAAGAAAAAGTAACATAATATATTATTTAATGACATAAAGGGAAAAAACATCACAAACATTTTATTGCGATATGATTTGAGGTTAGTGAAATTAAGAAAACTAGTAATCAACCTAAACTACTCTTATGTGTATGATTTTCCAAAATGATCCACTAAAAATCCATTCTAATATATGAGATAATATTCAAAATATAAAGGACTTTTAGAATAATAAAATCACATAAATTTGACGTTAAAAAAATTCATCATGCTTACTTACCAGATTGATTTTATTGAAAGTCTAACTATAAATTTGTATGAAAGTATAAAAAGAAAGTATTATGACATTTTTGTCAATAAGAGTATGAGTAAAAATCTTGCTTTGTTGGTGGTCTTATTTAGCTTATAATCTCAAACATCACACATTGTAGTTTCTCTATTGTGTGTTTCCTTACTCGTCCTTATATGTCATTTTAGCACGCCATAATTGCTTTTTTTTTTTCTTTACTTATTTAAAAAAAAGGATGAATGCCCATCTTCCTAGTTTAATGGTCTTTAGCGATAAAGATTCTTCATAACAAAGCTTATGTAATCATTATTATTAACCAAAAATTCGTTGTATTCTCTACTTTCAAGAAAATCAATCTACTTTCGAGATTTCAATGTACAGAAAGATCATATTAAGCAATAATTGTCGTATTAAAAAATAAATCCTTTTTTATGGGATTATAATTGTGTTATATAGGGTTATTATCCAAGAAGAAGAAACATTACAAATCAATGTTAAGCCAGGATGGAAGAAAGGGACTGCGGTAACATTTGAAGGGAAAGGTGACAAGAAGCCGGGCTATCTACCCGCAGATATCACATTCTTGATAGATGAAAAACGGCATCCTGTGTTTAAAAGAGTAGGCGATGACTTAGAGTTGGGAGTTGAGGTACCGTTGCTTAAAGCCCTTGTTGGTTGTAACATTTCACTTCCATTAGTAGGAGGTCAAAAGATGGTTTTGCAAATAGATGATGTGATTTATCCAGGGTATGAAAGGGTTATTGAAAATGAAGGCATGCCTAAGTCGAAAGATGAAGGTCAACGAGGTGATTTACGACTTAAATTTCTTATCAACTTTCCTACAGAATTAAGTGATGATAAACGCTCAAGAATTTGTAATATTTTAGAAGATTGTCTTTGATATAAATTTAAATATTAAAGATTTGATTTGAAATAACCTCCATACTGTTCAAATTTAAATGTTACCAAACAAAATATGCATAAAACCCAGAAAACGTATTTAAGTAGCCATTATAAATAAGTTTACACGTGTGTTTGACCAATATAATTGTTCTTTTTCGTATTAGATGAAGGAAGTTGGTATGCTAGTTCCTATAGAGTGATGCTTATTATTATTATTCATCTCACCCTCGACTAAGAAAAGATACATAATTATAATTATGTACTATGTTTTTTCATTCCCAAGAATGAGGTCTATAGAAAAGGCGTATCAATCCTTTCGAGCCTATCCTCTCATAATCTCCATCAGTATTACTAAAGATAAATCAAAGTGAGCACTTAGGATTTGATAAGGGCTTACGCAGATTCAAACATATACATTGAGTTCAATGTATATTCAAACTAGATCCCTCTGTTTTAAGTTCTATATATATTTTGGTCGAAAATAAGATGTGACATAGAGTCCAGCCATTAATGGTCTATTGAGCACCACAAAAATTTGATGAGGCATTTCCAGGTGTTGCCTAGCATGTATACATCGAAATTTCAAACTAACCACAGAAGGGGCACACATGTGACCAATAAAGGCGAGAGTTATCACCTTATTTTTTATAGAAAGAATAAAACAAAATTGAATCGGCAACAATGAGATTAATATTATCCGAAGGAAAATAAATGGGTGTCAAGTGATGTACAAGCCCTCAATTTCATGTCAAAGTCCTCAAAGCACCTTTTGAAACTAATTCCTAATTAACTTTTATTGCATAAAAATCAACTCGACACGAATGCTATTACTTACTAAGCATGCCAAGCATGATGACTCCACAAAATTGTGATGGAAGATTATTGGAGGTTCATGAAAAATGAACTTCTAGAACCTTCCCGAAATTACTGATTTACGAACATAAAAACTAAGATATTTATTGTTGATTGTTGGTTTAAAAAAAACTGTTTTTAAAGTTTTTTTTATCACTGGTTCCACTCTAAACTCATGTGTGTAAACAAGTCAACTTACCCTTTCGAAACGCTCTGTTGGGCCTGTGAAGACGAGTTCTAGGCGGACACGAAATACATTTTACGAGTTCGCAAATCTTAATATAATATTTTGACTATGATAGTGATATCATTATTTTCAATTCGCAATCAATTGCTTCTTTATCAAGCAAATTTTATCGTCCCAACATATGATGGTATTGGTAGATTTAAATTTATACACTTACCATTTAATGATGAAAATCTAAGCTACAAATTATTTTTCATCGTAAGACTTCTAGAGCTTGTGCATATAGCACTCACTGGTTTTACAAATTTCCAATAGATGTACATAATTATAATCAACTAATTTATTGTAAGATATGAGGGTGGATACCCTTATAAATAAATATGAACCTTTGATGTTTGACACAAGTTAACATCAGGTTACACTTAATATCATATTCATAAATAACATATTCATTTTGTTAGTATATATATACTTTAAATCCTGTGGTTTTACACCATGGATCAAACAATGGCATATCACTAATGGGCATGGTGGCACACATCAAGTTTGTAGTGTTGAACTTACTTTTCGACAAACTGATGGGCACAACTAATGTCCATATCAAAATATCTATCAATACATGTACGATTTTCAATGCAACACGAAACACAACACTTTGTTTGATTCCATCTTGGATACATAAGCAATCTATTCAGATACAACCATACACATGTAAACATACATGTTTTGACATGGAAGCATCCCTTCCATAAATAAAGACAAATACAAATTGGACTATAAGGATAAATCATAAAACGCCAGCATCGCCAATATGTCGTACATCATATGATAAATACAAATTGGACTCTACGGATCTAGACTAATTTAGATTACGCATAATTAATCTTCTTTTTATCATAAAGGAAGTAAACAAAGACTTTGTCCTTAAGAGTACAAGATATTCCCAACGCTTTGTCTTACCTCACAAATAAGAGTTGTCGAGTCATTCCCCACAAATGACCGTCCCTTAACATCCATTTTTTGAACCATTTATTATCCCGATTAGTCGCACTTCCTTTTACCACAGTCGTACACCCTCAAGTAAAAGTTAGGTGCCTATTTTAAGTACTTTATGTAACATTTTCCTCGTATCAAACCTACATAGAGCCTCATATTCTCTTAGATAATCGAATTAGAGTCTCACGCTCGCCTACCAAAATCCTTTGTTATAAGACTCATACTCATTCCACTGTACGCGACTCCTTACTCTCGCAAAAGACTTGGAATCCTTAGATATGAGTATCTCTCTCATTGACACCTTTAAGTACAATTCTATTTGTCCTAAATTTGGTATCATAAGGCCAATGCTACAGTGCACTCATAGCCATCATGACTCCGCATCGACAAATGTTTAAAAGCGACAGACACGCCAACAACAAACGTTGCTCAACGAACATAAATGAACATGACACCATCATCGTTGGATACTCCACATTCATATATAATACATGTGACAAGGACCGCCTAAAATCGGCAACATACTAATCTCAATAAAGTCTACCACGATTAGTTGAGTGCATGACACACAAGTCACAAAGAAGGTCCATCCCAATGACAACCTTATCCTATATGGTTTATCCCACTTGGATAAATTGTACACTATTGTTTATCTTTTAGGTCACAGAAATGCAATCTCTAATGGCACATTTTCAAAACAAATCTCCTATATTATATTCATCCTTTGTCCATAAGGAAAATGTCATCTAACTTGGGGGATTGTCACGAGTAACTCATGGGCATGAGCTCCTAGATCAAAGATCATCAACACATAGCTTAAAGATTAAAAAAAAAACATGGTACCCTTTGTAATGCACACATGCACCTAGCAGGGGGGTCATGATGGTTTTCATTTCATACATACATCTATCTTTACCATCAATGTTGCTTTAAAAGTTTTGATCAAGGAAAAGACCAACCAGGACAGAGTCCTTGTCAAGCGTCACTATTAGTGAGGCATAGTGACGCTAGCCAGGATTTTCTCTTCTCGACATGGCCCAACTTCCTGCTCCCCTCAGCCTATAAATACCTGACCCCATCAACAACCTCCTTCAATTTCTCAGATAAATTCTTTTCTTTCAAATCTTGATCATTATTGCCTTTCTTGATCTCAGAGACATCCAACTTCAATTCCCCTTTTACTTGATCGGATTCTTATTTAGATTCAGCATAGGTTGACGATAGATCAAGAACAACTGATGTATTTGCTATTTTGGTTTCTGGACTCTGTTTTTCTGAGGTTTGCAGGTTGATTTTGAGATTTGGATTTTCAGTTTCTTTATCAATGGGGGTGTCTGATGTGTTAGCAAACTTCCGAAGACACTTTTTCTTGATTCTTAAACTTTGTCTTGGTCTCATCTTTGAATGATTGAATTTGAAAGAAGTCGAGTAACTGTGTTTGGGGTTTTCGAGAAGTTAGTTGGTTAGAGTGGTGTAGAGGTTTGGTAGTGGTATGAGAAACTATAAGTAGTGGCTTGTTTTTAGATATTTTAGTTTTAATAAAATTCCCCCTCAACAATTTGCTTTATTCTCAACAGTAACAGTCACATTTTAATTTTATTTGATTGAGAATATTAAGGGATTGTACTTCATAACGACTATATTTGATCAAGAGTTGTCGCTAGTGCATGAACTAGTATGTGTTTGGCTATTTTGTGGCTTGGTCTGACTTTATATGCATTGTACCATAACACATCATATTGAAGCAACTTAGGTATTGTATTAGCATAAATTCAAATACACAAATTAGTACATCAATTGAAATTAAGCATTTCATATTGCCTCATCACATATTGTACCTGATTGTTTTGTTGAGTACCTCTAGCCAATCACTGGAGAAAGGGATAAAGCACTTAATTTATGTAAACCAATCGAAAGTCCATCCTGAGCTTCTCAAAATGTTCCTAGCTCAATGGCTTTGTGAAAATATCTGTTATTTGATCATCAGTAGGACAATTATTTCAACAAAACCTTTCTCAACATTGTCTCTTAAGAAGTGGTGTCTTATTTCAATGTGTTTAGTCTTGGAATGTTGGACTGAATTCTTAGCAATACTAATAGCACTAGTATTATCACATAAAATAGGCACTTTGCTAATACCAATTCCAAAATCTTTCACTTCATGCATAATCCAAAGCAATTGAGCACAACATCTAGCAACAACTACATATTAAGACTCAACAGTTGAGAAAGCTACAGAATTTTGTTTCTAAGAACCCCAAGATATTAAACACGGTCCTAAGAAATGAGCCATACCTGAAGTGCTCTTTCTATTAACCAAACATCCTGCATAATCAGCATTACTATATCCTTTGAGGTCAAAACTACCTTCTTTAGGATACAACAAGCCTAGCTCAATAGATCATTTCAAATATCTCAGAATTCTTTTAACAATAGTTAAGTGTGATTATTTAGGATCAGATTGAAATCTAGCACACATACAAACACTAAATACTATGTCTAGTCTGCTGGAGGTTAGGTATAAAAGAGGTCCAATCATACCTTTGTAAATATTTTGATCTACACTCTCACCCTTCTCATCTTTTTCCATTTCAGTAACCAAGGCCATTGGTGTATCATATGTCCTTGATTCTTGCATATTGTACTTCTTCAGTAACTCTTTGATGTACTTCTGTTGATGGATTACTATATCATGACTTCTTTGTTTGATCTGAAGTCCCAAGAAGAAGTTTAGCTTTCCCATCATGCTAATTTCAAACTAACTTTGCATGAGATCAGCAAACTCTTGGCATAAAAAAGCATTATTTGCACCAAATACAATGTCATCTACATAATCTGAACAATTATAATGTTAGCTCCTTTATGCTTTTAAAATTAAATGTTGTCAACAGTTCCTCTTTTATACTCATTTTTAATAAGAAACTTTGACAATCTATCATACCATGCTCTAGGAGCTTGTTTTAAGCCATAAAGAGCTTTGTCCACTTTGTATATATGATTTGGTAAATCTTTGTCTTCAAAACCTGGTGGTTGTTCAACATACACATCCTCCTTCAAGTATCCATTTAAAAATGTAGTTTGAACATCCATTTGAAATAACTTAAAAGACATGTGTGCAGCAAAGGATATTAAGATTCGTATTGCTTCCAATCTTGCTACTGGTGCAAATGACTCTTCAAAGTCTATTCCTTCTTCTTGATTGTAACCTCGAGCAATTATTCTTGCTTTGTTCCTTGTTACTGTGCCAAGGTCATCTAACTTGTTTATAAAGATCTACCTTGTACCTATAATTTTAGTATGAACATGTCTAGCAACTAAATGTCATACTTGGTTTCTTTCAAACTGATTTAATTCTTCTTGCATGGCAATGATCCAATCTGCATTAGTTAGTGCTTCTGCAACATTCTTAGGCTCAAATTCACACAGATAACAGTAGAAGGCACAAAAATTTTGTACTCTATTTCTAGTATGTAAACCTTTAGAAATATCACTAAAGATCGAATCAATTGGATGTAATTTAGCAATTTTAGGATTAACAAGTGTAATATCTATCTTTCCAGTAGGATTACTTACCTCAGGTTGACCATCTTGATTCATAGAAAAGATCCCTTGATCATTATTCTGATTAGTGATCAATGGTTCTATGTCAATATTTGCCGGTGCTTGTATTGATTCATCTTTTGTTGCTTCAGGTGCACCAACAATCTTCACTAGTTCTTCTGGGTCACTATCTACTTGATTGATGGTGCTTCTGTGCATTCCAATCTCAAACTCTTCATCTATCTCTTGTAGTGATTTGTTCATTCAATCAATCTCATCAAATATAACATGAATACTCTCCTCAACACAATTTTCCTTTTGTTTAATACTCTGAAGGCTATGTTGCTTGGTACATATCCTAAGAAAATTGTTTCATCACTTCTTGGTTCAAACTTTCCCAGATTTTGTTTTCCATTGTTGTGCACATAACACTTGCAGCCAAATATCCTTAGATGTGTTATGTTTGGCTTTCTTCCTCGAAGTGAATCATATGGTGTCTTCTTTATAATTTATCGGATTAGAGCTCGATTCAAAATGTAACTTGAAGTGCTCACAGCTGCAGGTACCAACTTCCTTGGAAGACCACTTTCTAGAAGCATTGTCCCTGCCATTTCTTCCAATGATCAGTTCTTCCTTTCTACCACACCGTTCTATTGTGGTGTTCTTGGAGCTAAAACGTTATGTAAAATACCATTTATTTAGCAAAACTCCAAGAAACTAGTTATCAAATTCAATACAATGGTGTGATCTTATGGATTTCAACTTTAGATTAATCTTATTATGAAGAGATCTCATGTGAACAAAAAATTCATCAAAGGTCTCATATTTGGTAGTTAAGAAAATGGTCCAAGTGTATCTTGAAAAATCATCCACTATGACTAAAACATATTGATAGCCTCTTCTACCTTGAACTGACATAGGTCCACATAAGTCAATATGAATCAGTTCCAATGGTTGTGTAGTGCTAACATGAGTCTTAGACTTAAAAGAAGATTTGGTATGTTTGCATTTAGCACATTCATCACATACTTTGTCTACAAAAAACTTCACATTAGGTAGACCAACAACTAGCTCCTGTGAGCTTAGTTTCTGAAGCATGGTTTGACTCATATGTCCTAGTCTCCTATTCCATAACCATGGATTGCCAGTAACTATACTCATGCATTGCAAACTCTTATCAGGTATAATAGAAAGATCATCCATGTACACATTGTTAAATTTAAGACCTTCAAGTATTGTCTTACCTGATTTTTCATTGATGACAGAATATCTAGTAGATGTAAATTTAACCATATTACCTCTATCACAAATCCGAGAAACACTTAGAAAGTGTGTCTTAGACCATTAATATCAAAACATTATCTATAGAGTGTGTACGAGACTTACCAATCTTAATTACCAGAAGCTGTAACATAACATTTGTTGTTGTCTCCAAATATTACATTACCTCTATCATATTCTTTGAGTGAGTAGAATTTTGAATTGTCTCTAGTCATATGCCTTGAACAACCACTGCCCAGAAACCAGTGATTGTTTTCTCCCACTATAACATGTCAAAAATATTAGTTTTTCAACTTAGGCACCCATACTTGCTTTGGTCCTTTGTTGTTTTTAACTTTCTCCTTTGAGTTCCTTAATTTGTTAGAGACATGCATATCAGTTATTAACATCACTTTCATCACAAGTAGAGCAATCATCTTCATGAACTCTATTTCTAGCAGTATAAGCATTTCTGTCTAAACACTTCTTTCTTAAGGGGCACAAATTTGCAACATGTCCATCATAACAATAGTGATAGCAAACAATATGTTCAGGTAAGTCCACATGCTTGGGTTTAACAAAGCTATCAATCCAAGTTCTATCTTGTTCAGGGAAAGTGTTCTTGTGACTGATCCTTGTGCTGGTTCTTGTCAACATGTCAAACTCAAAATTTAGACCAAATTTGATCCTGTTGTTATGTTGACTTGTAAGCTCATCAAGAGACTTTTCACCTTTAAACCATTATCATTTTGAGCCTTAGAGACATCCAGAGCTTTGTTCAATAACTTAATTTTCTTATAAAGTTATCTGTTATGTATAACAAGTTCCTTTAAGTCCTTCTTAGTAGAATCTAGTTCTTTCAAGATCTTAGGATATGAAGGAATCCTTAGAGGAACAATTCTAGTATGAGATTCAATAGTCTTAAGTCTAGATAACTCATCAGTTAAAGCATTTAGATTCTTTTCATAATTAGAATGCTTAGTTATTGAACAATAAACAAACTCAGAACCACTATAACTATTCAATGAATCATGCAATCTCTTGATCTCAGAGTCCTTATCAACACAACTAGAAATGTCTACCTTTATCTTATCATCTAACACAGAAAATTCTCGTTCAAGACTCATGTAACTATCATCTAAAAATTCCTTTTCTTTGTTGCACTTAACAAGTAAGCCTTCAAAGTTTCACATGAAACATCAAACATGCCACATTGATCTAAAGCTTCAGCAAGTAAGTTCACAATTCTATCCTTAGACACATTGTTAAAATCAGATATAACTTTGGAAGAAATTACCTCATCCTTACTCTCTTTGGTTATTTCTTCATTTGTCATGAGACATATCTGAGTTGGTTGCTTGTGCTGACACTGGTGCATGTTCATTGCAATGAGACACAGATTGGCATCATGCTCCTCTTCTTGTTCTTCCTCAGAATCTGATCCTCCCCACACAGCAGCTACCATTGCTTGTTTGTACTCCTTTTTCACTTGATCACGTTTGTCCATAGATTTTTCTTGATTCCATTGTGGACACTTAGCAATCATATGATCTTTCTCACCACACTTAAAACAACCAAGGTCAGCATTACTTTTCTATTTTGAGTTGTAGTGATTCTTACCTTTGAAGTTCGAATTGAACCGATTCTTAGAGAAGTTATTCTGTCCAGATGAGTTTCCTTTGAACCGATTTTGGCTCTTGAATCTGAACTTATTTAATCTTCTAGAAATCATTCCTATCTCATCTAGATCAGAATTAGTTTCTTCATCACTTGTTTCAGCCTTTAGAGCTAGACTCTTGTTCTTATTAGTCATATCAGATAAACTAGCATTCAAAGAAATCTCATCAGTAGTTAAGGATCCAAGAAGATCATATAAGGAATACTTAGTTAAATCTTTTGCTTCTTGAATGGCAGTAACTTTAGGCATCCATTTACTAGTTAAGCATCTTAAGATTTTTCGAACAAGATCTTCTATAGAAAAAGATTTTCCAAGATTCTTTAACTCATTAGTTATTTTAGTAATCTGGAAAACATTTCTTCTACCTTGTTCATAGAAAACAATTCATAATGTTGCATAAGTAAATCAATTTTAGCCTTCTTTACCTACGTATTACCATCATGGGCTAGTTCCATAGCATCCCACGATCCTTTCATATTCATCTTCTCCAATAGCATACTTAGATGAAATCAGCAGTACCGTGTTCATCTTCAGTCATGGTGATCACTTTTCCTTCAACTGTCTTAGTAATTCGAAATTGTCCATCTCTTACCACTTTCCAGACTTGGTAATCAATTCCTTGAAGATAGTTAACCATCCTCTCCTTCCATAACTTGAAGTTCTCTCAATTGAATATTAGGATGGGAGGAACCTTGATATCCCCAGATGCATGACCTCCTTAAGTATCTTCCTGCAGGGCTTTAGGCATTAACCTTATGAGCTAACCCGCTCTGATAGCAATTGTTAATGCAAAGGTATACTTAAGAGGGGGAGGGTGAGTTAATTATTCCTAATGTCTACCAACTTTTGCAGATTAAAAGATTAGGTCAATGTATGCCAATGGATGAACCAGCAACTGATCATTGGTGCATGTACCAGCAACACAATAGTTAAATATTTATTGGTGCTATTGTTGGTGCATGGATCAGTTGCCAAATAAACAAGAATAAAACAAAGATAAACAACACACAAATTTAATGAGGTTCGACCTTAACTCACGGTCTACGTCGTCCCTACCACACTCTCAATCAAATCCACTATAATAAAAAAATATACACTTATGCCAGATCTTAACTCTAAGACTAACACAACTTAATCAGCTCTGACTAAGAGTTTTTCAATGGCTAACTCTAACCACGACTCCAACACCTAACTCTATATGTTGCAAATACAACCAACTATGATTGTTCCCTAGTGTAACCCCTCTATTACACTTTACAGAATCAGAAAATAAAAGTTACAAAAGACAGATATCTCAAGTTACTTCTTGATAAGCTAAGAGATACAGATATCACCAATATGACCAAGAGACCAATACCTTTCCTTGATGGCTTGAATGAGAGATTGAGAGCTCAAAGTATTGGAGTTTTCTGCTTATAAAACTAATCTCAGAAAAGTTCGATTTGCAAAATACTCTTGGTAGTTTTACTGAAAACACAAATGATGTATATATAGTCTAGTGTGTTTCAGTATGCTTGGTTTCTAAACAAAACCCTAATAAAACCGTTTTATCCAGATAAGAATATAAGGTATTATGAAAGACAGAAATCAGAGTTTGAATAAGATGTAAACTTTTTGAAACCAACCAGACTCAGTCTTTCCTAAGACTTCAATGCCAAGCATAACTCCTCACAGGATAATTCACTTTAGAAAATGTTCATTCATAAAACAAATCATTTGCAGAAAACGAGTGAAGTAATTAAAGATATTTGTACCTTGGAAAATATCTTCCAACACTTACGTACACTGATGCATGTACCAGCAAC